>PVKS010003322.1:0-26861 GCA_004027875.1 Aplodontia rufa | reverse complement strand
CAAGGCTGCAATATCATTGATTCTAATTGCTGTGTAATATTCCATGGTATAAATGTACCACAGTTTTTGGATCCATTCTTCCAGTATACTCCCACTCAATACCCATTGATTAAACTTTCCCCTTCTCTCCTTTTCCGTTGCTTCTCCCCAGCCTCTGGTAACCGACATTCTGCTCTCAACTTTTATGCAATCTATGTTTTTAGACTCTACCTATGTGTGAGATCACACAGTACTTATCCTTCTATGTTTGAATTATTTCATATAACAGTGATCTATAGTTTCATCTATACTATCAGAAATCACAAATTTTCTTTTTTTAATTGTTGAATGATATGGCATATAAGTAATGCATTTATTTTTTTAATTCATCAACTGGTGGACACTGAGGCTGTTTCTGTCTTTTGACTATTATGAATAGTACTGCAATGAACGTGGGTGTGCAGACATCCTATATTATACTGATGTAGTTCCTTGGAAAGATTCTCAGTAGTGGGATTTCTTGATCATGTGGTAGGTTTATTTTTTATTTTCTGCACAACCTCCGTACTATTTTCCATAATGGCTACTCTAATTTACATTCCCACAAATTACATTCAAGGGTTCCATGTCTTCCACTTCCTGGCCAGCACTTAATGTCATTTGTTTATTGATAATGGTCCTCTTACTGGAGTGAGGCAATGTCCCATTATGGTTTTGATTTGCATTTGTCTAATGATTAGTGATTTTAAGCATTTTTTTCATACTCTTGTTTGCCATTTGCATGTCTTCGTTCGAGAAATGTCTATTTAGGTCAATTGTCCATTTTTTTTATCAGTGTATGTTAATCATATGGAATCATGGGTTTTTTCTTGGCATATTTGTACATGCATATAACATCACTGGATCATTTCTACCCCTGTAGTCCCATTGTGCCCTCCCCTTCCCTCATCCCATTCACTTTCTCTGGTAGACTCCCTTCTATTTTCATGTTGTCTTTTTTTTCTAGATTCCACAAATGAGAGAAAACGCAGGGTACTTTTCTTTCTGAATTTAACTTATTTAGCTTAACATGATGGTATCAAGTTCTTTTTTACTGCAGATGATATGATTCTTTTCTTCTTTATGTGTTGTCCATTTTTAATGGGGTTATTTGTGGGCCTTTTTTTTTTTTTTTTGCTATTGACTTTTTCAAGTTCTTAAATATTCCAGATATTAGTCCTTCTCAGATGTGTCTTGCAAATATTTTCTTCCATTCTACAGGTTGTTTTTTCACTATGATGATTGTTTTATTTGCCATACAGAAGGTTTTTAGTTTGGTATAATCTCATTTGTCTATTTTTGCTTTTGTTCCTGTGATTTAGGGGCTCTTGTCCAAAAATTCCTTGCCCATTCCAATTTCCTAAAGCATATCCCCTATATTTGTATCCAGTAGCTTCATGTCTTGTCTTATTTGTCTTTAATGCATTTTGAGTTAATTTTTGTAACTGGTGACAGGGTCTGATATCATTCTGTTCCATGTGGGTATCCACATTCACCATTTATTAAAAAGACTTTTCTTATGTGTGTTCTTAGCACCTTTGTCAAAATTTAGATGACTGTAGATGTGTGAGTTTCTATTCTGTTCCACGCATGTATGTGTCTGCTTTTATGCCAGGACCTTGCTATTTTGATTTTTAAAGCTTGGTAGTATATTTTGAAGTCAGCTAGTTAAGTTTCTTCTGCTTCTCCATCTCCTCAAGATGGCATTGATCATTTCTTCTGTTTTTTTGTTTTGTTTTGTTCCATACTATTTTAGGATTTTTTTCTCGGTCTGTGAAGAATGTCATTAGGTATTCTGATAGTTAATATATTTAATGTGCATATCACTTTGGTAGTATGGACATTTTTAGCAATATTGATGCTTCCAATCCATAAATAAAAGATATCTTTACACATTTTGGTATTCTCTTCAGTTTCCTTTATCAATGTTTTATAGTTTTCTTTCTAGCAATCTTTCACTGCTTCAATTAAACTTGTTCTTAGGTACTTTTGTTTGCAACTGTTATAAATGGAATTGCTTTCTTGATTTCTATTTTAGATAATTTGCTGTTAGTATAAAAAAGTTATGATTATTTTATGTTGATATGTATCCTGGAAATTTGCTGATATTCTAATAGACTTTTGGTGGTATCTTTGGGGTAGTCTAGATATAAAATCATGTCATCAGCAAAATTCCTCTTTTCCAATTCATATGCCTTTATTTCTTTCTTTCCTGAATACTCTGGCTAGCACTTCCAAGACTATGATTAGTAAAAGTGGAAATCCTTATCTAGTTCCAGATCTTGAGAGAAAGCTTTCAACTTTTCCCCATCAAGTATTATGTTAACTTTTGACACCTTATAACACTAAAAATGGTTTTTATCATTTTGAGGTACATTCCTCTATCCCTAATTTGCTCATTTGGCTTTTTATCATAAAGGGATATCAAATTTTATCAAAAGCTTTTGCTGCATCTATTGAGATGATCGTTTGTTTTTTTTTTGTCCTTCATTCTCTTGAAGTGATATTTCATGTTTACTGATTTACACATGTTGAACTATCCTTATATTCAGGGATAAATAATATCTGATATGGTGAATAATGTTTAACGTGCTGTTGGATTCAGTTTACTAGTATTGTGTTCAGGACTTTTGCATCTGTGCTTATCGAGGATATTGACCTGTAATTTCCTTTCTTCCTTCTTTCCTTTCTCTATGTATATGTGTGTGTCCTTGTCTAGTTTTTATATCAGAGTAATGCTGTCTCATGTTTTGAAGAACTCCTTCCTCTTCATATTTTTTTTAATAATAGAAAGAAATGAGGGGCTGGGGCTTTAACTCAGTGGTAGAGTGCTTAACTGGCATGCATGAGACCCTGGGTTCAACCCCCAACACCACATACAAAATGGAAAAAAAATAAAAATTGTTTAAAAAGTGATATTAGTTCTCCTTTAAATATTTGGTACAATTCAGTAGTGAAGCCATCTGGTCCTGGGCTTTTCTTAGTTAGGAGGATTTTTATTACCAAGTCAGTCTTCTTACTTGTTATCACTCTGTTCAGATTTAGTGTTAGTTGAAGAGTTAAACTTGGGAAAAATTCTTTGAATAAAGTAAATTAACTTGTTCCGGAATTAGAATAGAACCCCATTAATTTCTGGTATTCTACATGCCATGGCTATTATTTTATTAAGAAATAATTAGTGGGTTTGATTTTTGCAAAATCTACAACTTTTTCTTTCTTTTTTCCTTCTAGGCATACTACTTCTAACATGGTCTTGGTTTGAGCTAATCTTTGCATCTCCATAAGGAAGAAAACAGCAATGTTTTGAGTAGCTCTATTTTCACCTGTATCTATCCTTTATAGTTCCATATTTAACCTTGAACTCCTTTTCAGCTTCTTTAGGATACCTGCATCTACCTAGTATGACAAAGCATGGGAAATAAGACTTCATTTGTCCTCATTATTTGTCTCAAAATGGGTTTCAAACGCGGTTAACTAAGGCTAATATAACCACACATGCAAAAAAGAGGAAATTTAGATTTTGAAACTCTGTTTTCCAGGATTCGCCATCCCTACTCATGACTGTCAACTTCCAAGGAGGCTCTTACCATCTCCGTCCTGCTTAGGCTTATCAACCTTCCCACTCCTGCTCTTGCATTACCTAAACCAGCTCTAAATGAAATCTAAATTGACACAAATTACACTGTGGGATAAGTAGCTGGTAGTCAGTATTCTTATTTTCCCAGGATAAAAAAACAATTCCTAATTCCAGGTTAGTAGAAAGGATGAAGGTGGGCTTAATGGAAAGAGCTCGTTTTGGAGCCCCCAAACTCAATTATTCCTCTGTAGCTTTCTCTTCTGTAAAATGGTAAAACAGTGCTACTAGGATTGAATTACATGATATAGCCAAAGTTCCACAAATAGGGTCTGCATGAAGTAGCTGTTAATAAATAACACACCAAAAAAAGACATTTTAAAAAAGATACAGCTTTAAATACTATGGCAATAACCTGAAGTAGGTACCGTTTTTTAAAAAATTGGTGCTTTATAGTTGTACATAGTGATGGGATTTGTTAATACCTATTTCTACATGGACACAATACAGCAATATAATTTTGCCAGCATGCCTCCCCTGTACTCCTCCACCTCCTTCCTCCTTCTTCCTGGTCCTTTGAATCTCTTTCTGGGTTATATATTTATTCTAATATACCTAAGTATACTGGCATAATTCTTATACCTATAAAAAAAGAAGTTTTTTTTAAAAGTGACAATAGTATATACAATGACAGACTTTATAAAAGTTTTAAGTCTTTTAACTCAGTACCAGTATTTCTCCTTCCTTTCCCTTCCTCACATCATCCCCTGGTCTTTTTAGACATACTTGACAATAGGGTACTTTTGGGATAACAGTTCTTTTTTGTTGTTTTTAATATTTCATCCATACTAGTGCTTGAATCTTCCTTGTTGTTCTGAAAAGAGTTTTATAGTAAGTTAGGTACCAAATGTACTGAAGTCTTTCCTTCATAGTTCTAACAATTGCTTTCTCTAACCGCTTGTAGAGTGTCTTATTATTTTGACCACAAAGATGCAAGTTAAATGTCAGCAAGAGATTAACTTTATTATGTGTAATCAGAGAACATTCTGAGGTTAATAAACCATGATGTGGCTACGTCTGTCTTCTGTTGTCCTAAGAGCTCCTGCTTCCTGCTCCCTGCCTGCTATCACCACTTCACACACTTGAATGGCAAGATAAGTGAGGGCACTCATGACTCACCACTACCATCATGAGCAAAATCCATTATCATCTTCAGATAAAAGAATGGCTGGTGGTAAAGGTCAGCTCTGAGTCCAATTTTACCTTTGGTTTATGGGTTGGAGAGCAACATAGCCACAGATGTGAGCCAAGATGCTGGTAGACTTTAAAGTCTGAAATTTTCGAAAAAGCAGATGAGAGAATAGTAAAATGATGAAAAATGGGTTATCCTCTTCCCATACTTTCTTTATTTAGACCTTCCATTCTTTAATTTTCTTCTAAATATAGTTTAAGAGAATTGATACCAATGTTCTGGGGGAATCTGCCTCACTGGGTATTTTATCCTCTGTCTCATTTGGA
Organism: Aplodontia rufa; assembly: GCA_004027875.1. NCBI lineage: Eukaryota > Metazoa > Chordata > Mammalia > Rodentia > Aplodontiidae > Aplodontia > Aplodontia rufa. Next base: position 21,751 of record PVKS010003322.1, on the reverse strand, counting down.
AAATGATTCTGTTAATATATCTCAGCTTAAATCTTCACACTTCATAGTACTTTACCCATTTTTATATGAAATTATCTGCTTAGTAATTTAATTTGATGCATGAAGTTTCTGAATATAAAATTTTACTGGTAAATAAATTGAACAATAGCATATCATTTTCCCAAAAGAAATCAATCTTTCTCCCTCTTGATTAACCAGGAGTCATGAAGAGAGAGCTTTCATTAATATTTTAAATATGTGGTTAACTGAAAGTTACTAATTTAATATTTGTTGCTAAAAATAACATTTATTAGTCTGTGTCACAGCCTTATTAAATAGACCATGGTATGTTGAATGAAATAGATGGGACAGTCTCCAATAATTGGGCCTCTTATGGTTTTCTTAACATCATCATTCTTGCACCTGAAAGTATATTAGAAAAAGATTCATAAGATATAGAAGAGTAGACTGCAGCAACTACAACATATTCCTTGGAATTTACTTCTGTAAAAAATAAAATTTAATTACCCATTTTTCTTCAAATATCCTTATTTCTGTGAGTCAATTACAAAAGAAAGAAAATGAGGATAGTATTTAGTGAGGTCCTATTTCTTAATCAGAAATGAACCTCTGATTATATAATATATGCACATGGATTGCAGTCTGTGGCCTGCCTGTTTAAGGATCTTGTATAACAATCAGAAATAAATTAATAATCCCATTTTTCTTTGGAAGCATTTATTAAGCTTTACCTTACCATTCGTTCCTACCACTCCCTTATACTTCCCGAATATTTTTAACTTATACCTACTTTTACTCTTAAGCCATATTTTACTTCCATAATAATTCCTTTACCTACCATTTATTATGTCAAGAAAAGATTTATCCTCTTCAGTTTTGTAATGATGACCTTCTATGATCTGGTGCTGTGCCTCTAAAAATACCCATTTTTCAGTCATCTAGAATTACATTTAAATCTACTTTCTTTCCCCAAAACAATACACTTCATTAAGTCCCGTCCTGCCTACCTAATATACTGCTCCATTCTGTGCCTGCAGTGCCTACTTAAATAATCATATTTTGTGTCACCTTATCCAAGAATGCTGACCTGGTCACCTCCATTCCAAACATGTTGAGTGCTGCTTCGCATTTTGATGCAGCACTGGGGTAGCTTCCATCTCTTGCCACTTACCATAGTGTAATTGATGTTGCTTCTTGGTCTCTGTGTATGATAGATTGAATCCTTTGCACAATGCTGTGTACTGTATGTTCATAATGTTATTTCCACCAATTTGGGGTATATTTTTCCCATTTAATAGTGGGAAATGTGAAATAACTTCAGTGAAAATTCTATTTTGAATTAAATAATACTCAGGAAAACACAGCAGGTTTAGTATTTACTACAGCCAGGCAATAAGCCAAAAGGCCCTTTAGCCTTTCTTTCTTTCTTTTCCTTCAGAGCCATTGCATCCTGAAGTCCAGTAGTTATATAGTCACTTTACTCACCTGAGCCCTTCTCCCCTGTTGATATTGACAGGAAGTTAGCTCTTACCTTCCTGGGGCTCTCCACTTACAATAATTCCAAAATTCAGGGTGGTTATCTACACAGAACTCTGCCTCCAAGGGTCAACCTTCCATCAGCCCAAGGGCTATGTTGATAGAGTGAGCACATTAGTAATTTAGAAGGCCCAAACCTCTCTCATTAACTACCCAATGATTGCTGCAAGAACTTGTCTACAGGTCCCTACTGTCTACCTGTCTACCAACTTCCCCAAATATCCTGTTACCACAGATGTTTCTGAACCATGTGTAGTTACACAGCTAATAGGATTGTACACCTGGTTCTTTTCAGAACAAAGATGTTCTGCTCCAATCTATGTTTGATAACTATACTAAGATAACATTATGTCTCTTTAAGTTGTAAGCTTTGCCAAAACTAACAGAAAATTATAGTTCTACCTCCTTGTAATTGTGTTACCTTCATTTGAAAATTTTCTTTGTCCCAAATAATTTTGAAATTTTATTTTCTGTATTAAAAATAAAAACAATTTTCCTTTGACTGAAGCATATTTCAATTTAGACTCAATTATTTGTTGTACATATTTTTAGTTTTATTTTTTCAAAACATTATATGCCCCAAATCAGTCACAAAATGTAAAAGAGAAAAAATTAGAATTGGTGAGCTATACTTTGAGTCATCTTTTGAAATTCTTCAAGTAGAGATGTATCAAAGAATGATCAATTTTTAAAGATACCCAAAACTTCCAAGCTCAGCTAATGAGCTCTCTCATTTTGCAAGTGATGGAAATATTCCAGACCCAGTGCTCCTAGATGACTTTCTTAACATCTCCTGTAGATAAAGAGTAACAGATTTGGACTAATACTGATATTCTTACAACCAAATTAATGTGCTTTCCACTGTAGCTAATCCAGTACTTCCTACATTGTAAAGATAAATTTAAACCTAGACATGTTAATCAGGGCTTCCAGCCAGAATTTTCTTCCCTGCCACAATAGGCCCATTTCCTATCTCTTGAGTTCTCTTTGTTTTGTGTTTTTTTTCTTCTTTTTTTTATACTTCCAAATATATGATTAGCTTTTATTGTATGCAGATTTCTCTCATATGGCAAACTCTTTTAAGTTATTACCAGCTATAATTACCATTGCATCAATAATTTCTCTCTTTCAACTGCACTGTTTAAAAATATCAGCAGTGTTTGATCTCTTTTTCCAGCCATAAATCTTTTATCCATTTATTTATAAGACATATTCAAGTAATTGGAAGGATTTAAACGTGATCATTATATTATAAATGCACAGTGAGTAGGGACAGTTCACAAAATAGGTTTAATCTCTTTACAGGGACTTGTGACTTCTTAAGTTTTTTTCATAAAGATATATTTAATTCAGTCATATCTTTAAAATGCCTATAAAGTGCCTGGACCCAAGGATATACAAATATGCCCAGAATGTACTGTTTTAGTTACTGAATAGTTTCAGTCATCTAGTTCCTGTATTCTGCTGGAGACAGTGGCTCATCTAAAATGGTTGGAAAAGTTTTATTTGATTGTATATCCATTTTTTTCCTTCAGATGATAGTGTACTTATGGAAAGATTGCTGATTACCTTTTTAGATTCTTGTGAGTCAAGCTCCTCACACACATACAAACACAAACACACACAAGCACTCAGTACAGGTTCTTTCTGCTTGTTAAAGAAGGGAAAAAGTCTGTTGATTAACATTGATGGTGCACTATAATGTACATTATATTTTAAAATAATTTTCCTTCAACTACATCTTAGCAAAAAAATCTTAGGTCCTATACATTTCACATTGACTTAATTTTTTTTTCAGCTTGGCAAACTATATAGAAATTCCCTAAAATTCATATTATTAACCATAATAATTGTGGCCAAATACCCTATGCCTATGCCTCGTTTTGAGGCTAGATCCACTTCTAAATGTGTCAACTGCAAATACTTATCATTTCCATGATAGAATAAAGATTGCTAGAAAGTAGATAGATATATTCTATCTATACTATTTCTTGTGTGTTTATATGCATATGTAATTTTTTTCTCAATGAAAAATTTTTTTGTGTCATATGGTGTCATGATTAGAATTCAAAATCTCTCCCCAAGGCCTTGTGTTAAAGGTTTGAATGCCAGCCTATGACACTTTTACGAGGGTACAACGTGTGGGAGGTCACTGAGGTCATTCTTGACAGGTGTATCTTCTCTCTGGAGCCCCCCCGTGCCCCGCCCCATGACAGCAACTTTGCTCCACCAGTAAGCCTTCCATCATGGTGCTGTCTTTTCCCAGAGGCCCAGAATCAATGAAGCCAAGTGACTATGAACTGAAAATGAGCCAAAATAAATCTTTCCACCTTTAAGTTGGGTTTCTCAGGTATTTTTCAAAGTGACAAAAATTGACTAACTTATATGGAGAAGAATTTTTCACTCTTTTAAGTAACATTCCTAAAAAGCAGTGTAGTTTAACTTTTCCTGCTAGAGACTGTTGATTAAAATTAGCTTCATGAAAATAAAGACATTATTAAATAATAGGAAGTTTTCATGACTCCTTTGTTGGCTTCTATATTTAAAATCACACACCCATCTCTAAGAGAATAAATAAACATTGATTTTTGTTTAGCTGGTTTCTGTTATTTTTTTGTGCTTTTTATTTTTTCTTTCTTTCTTATGCTGATCTCCTGGGCTCAGGCAATTTTCCTGCCTGAGTAAAACAAGGGATTGAATCCAGGACCTCACACATTCTAGGCAAGTATTCTACCACCAAGCTACATCCCCAGCCTGAGATCTAGTTTCTTTTAAAACTCAAACATCTCAAAGGAATATTTTCTACCAAGATGAAGCAAAATGTAATGCTTCTGTAAAGAGCTTAGATCCAGTAACAGTATACTTCCCTTGCAGTGCTGAGCACTGAGCGCCTTAAGGGAACTCATTTCACCACAGCTTATTAGCTTCACCACCTTTACAATTTGAATAATCTAAGGCATAAGGAATTTACCCATATATAACATGATAGTATGACTATTATGGTTGGGATGAAAGGTGTCCCCCAAAAGTTCACTACATGAGATAATGCCATAAAGCTAAGAGGTAAAATGATTGGGTTACGAGAACCTTAACCCAATTGGTGAGCTAATCCCCTGATAATGACTAGCTTGTAATTAATTGTAGGCTGGTAGGGTGTGGCTGGAGGAGGTGTGGGTCATTTGGGGTATATATTTTGTATCTGGCATGAAGTCTTTTTCTGCTTCCTGGAGCCCTGCATTTGGCTGCTTCCCTCCTGCACCCTTTTGTGCAGTGAAGTCCTGCCTCACCTCTGGAGTCCTGAGGAATGCAGCCAGCGTTCAATGGACTAAGACCTCCAAATCTGTGAGCCCAAAATAAATCTTTCCCCCATAAAATTCTTTTTGCTGGGTCACAGCAATGAAAAAGCTAACTAAAATTGAAATTGGTATATAGAAGTGGGGACATTGCTGTGACTGTCCTGACCATGAGGCTTAGAAGCTTTTGGAACTTTTTGGAATTTTGGGGAGGAACTTTAGGATGTTTAGCAGTATAAGCTGGAAATGCTTTAGATTGTTGTAGGCAGAGATTAATGGGTGATTCTGGTGGGAGCTCAGAAGACCAGAAAGCCAATAGAACTGTACACAGCAAAGACAGGGCTCATGCGGAAGAAGTCTCTGTTGGAAACTGGACAAGAGGCCATTTGTGTTATGTTCTGGCTAAGATGTTGTGTGCATTTTGACTGTTTCCTGATACTTTCTATCAGACTGATTTTAAAAGTGATGGATTTCTTAATCTGGTGGAACAAATTTCTATACAGCATAGCATTCAGGCAGTGGCATGAGTATTGCTGGCAGCTTTTAACCATATTCGCTGAGTTAATGAGGAGCAGAAAGTGGAACAGGAAGATTTGGAAAACTTGGACTTGAAAGACGGGAGTAAAACTGGGGCTACAGAAATTGAATTGTTAAAGACATTACTACCACTAAGGAAATGCTAAAGCTTTTGCCTAAAGACATAAAAAAGGATGACTTGAGAGCATTTTAGGAATTGGCGAGAGCACATCCATCACAGGCTCAAGGAAGTAAAAGTTCTTTTGAGAAGAGACCAAGGGGTACCCTGCTTGCACAGGGGCATCTAGGAAGTTTTTTCACCATGCTAGGCCACCCAGGGTCCCAGGGGCTGCTGCAGCCATGTCCTGGAGTCTTGGTTACTGCTGGAGATGGTGGCAGAACTTGGCAGCAACCATGTGGTGGTGGTTCTGCTGGATTACAGGGTGCTGGAGTTAGGGGTCATGGAGGCTCACACTGAAATTTCAAAAGAAGGCCTGGGAGGCCAGGCAAGCTGCAGCAGGTCAGAGCCCGTGAAGGCAGCCCCTGAGAAGGTGCATGGAGATGTGAGGAGGAAGCTGAAGCCACAGTGGAGACCCCCAAGATTAAGTAATGCCAGTACCCTGGAACATCTGCCAAAGAAAGCTAGAGAAATCAAGCACAGAGAAGCCAATAGAGAGGCCATGGGAACTGCAACCAGCAACCTCATAGGAGCAGAGCAACACATACCTTTGGTAGACAATATTAAGATGCCATGTGCTCCAAACGCCAGACATTGAAGTATAGGATTTGTCCATCTGGATTTCAGTCTTACTTTGGTCCCATCCCTTTCTTCTACTCCCATATTTTTTCTGAATGGAAATCTGTAGTTTGTGCCTTTATATATTGGACATATGTAACTTGATTTGATTTTTTTACAGGAGTTTACCATGCAAGTTTATTTGAATCTCAGTGGAGACTTTGGACTTGAATTTATGGGAAGTCTTGGAACTGCTGAGACTATGAGGACTCTTGAAAATGGACTAAATGTATTTTGTGTTGTGAAATTATCTTGAGCTTTTATGGGCCAGGAGCAGAATGTTTGATTTGTTTGAAAAGTATCCCCCCAAAGTTCAGTGTGTGAGGCATTGCAGGAAGACTCAGAGGTGAAATGATTAGGTTATGAGTCTTAACCCAGTGATCTAGTCCCCTGAAAGGGATTACCTGGCAACTGAAGGCAGGTGGGGTATGACTAGAGAAGGTAGGTCATTGGCTGTGTGCCTTTGTGGTATGTATTTTGTATCTGGAGAGGAGTCTCTCCCTACTTCCTCATCATTGTGTGAGCTACTTCTCTCTGCCACACTTCCATCCAAACCCCAAGGAATGGAGTCAGCCACTGCTGGATTAAGACTGTTGAAATATGAGCCCCCAAATAAACCTTTTCTCTTAAAATTGTTATTGTTGGGTTTTTTAGTCACAGCATTGAAAAAGATGTTTCAAATAATGACATCTAATAGTTTGTGTGATTTATAGTAGTTTATTATATATTTTCAGATAAACATGAAATGGAATTATGTAGAGATTATAATGCCTTCACTTTTACTCCATTACAGATTATGAATTGAGTCCTCCCCCACTCCCTAGGTGTTGTGCTAGACACAGTAAACAAAAAATTAAGTAAGATGATTTAGTACAGTATATCATCTCTAAAAGGGAAAGTGAAGCCTTTTTTATATTTAGAAAGTATAATGTCATGATTTTGGACAATTTGAATTGATTTTATAATCAGTTTCTGAGATATGTCTATGCCTTTTAGGTCTCCTTCCTTCTGTCATTGGATGAAAGCATCAAACCAGGGGATCCTATCTTTCTTCTCAAATTAAATCATCTATAAGCTATACCAACATCCCACTTAGAGTTTGAGAGTTTGCTAGCCTGTTGCCCTTCTATTGAAAAGAAGTGCTTGTTTTTTATCAAAGAGAATGCAGGAAGATGGGGGCAAGGGTCTCCTAACTGTTGATTATCTGAACAAACTGGTGGTAATCAAATTCATTCAGAAACAGGGAGGAAAGGAAGAGGGAGAAAGTGGCCACTTTGACTAGTCATCAGAAGGGAGAGACACAGGTTGGACATCTTGACGCAATTACCACCTCTGTAGCCTTGTGAAACTCAGGGAAGAAGTATCTCAGGGCCTAAATGAGTTGAGCTGCACCATGTTGAGGAAAGGAATAGCTTCCCACTTCTCTCATGAATCTCACTTTTTCTGTCCTCTGGAGGATCAGAGGCAGGCTGCATATGCAACGTGGCTATAGAACTGTCACCATGCTCATCAACATGGAGAATACGATAGCTCCCCCAGGAAGTGGGCAAGGAGGTGCTAGAGCTCCCATGATGGTTTTGAGGGGGATCCTAGTATACAGGCACCAGCGGATTCCTGTCCAGAATTACCCTGAAGCATGTGATAGGCCAGGGGCCTCTGCCAGGACAGGGATAAATGTGGAGGTCAGGTGTAAGCAGAGGAGGCAAGATTAGGAAATCTCAATTATTGGTATAATGGGGCCAATTATGTTTATAAAATGGTGAGATTCAGAAGATGATATTTGCTTATTGTTCTGTTTTTTTTTTAAGAGAGAGGGACAGTGACAGAGAAAGAGCAAATCAATTTTGTTTAGTTTTTCATGTGGCTTTTGTTGCTCAAACACTTCTTTGTGTACGTAGTGCAAGGGTTTGAACCCATGTCCTCGCACATGCCAGGCAAATGCAATACTGCTGAGCTGCCACTCCAGTCCAGAATATATTCTATTACTGTGTCCAAGTCTTATTTTGGACTCAGTGGTTCATTTTAAGTGCAAGATAAGGTGCTGATTAGAGGGAGTTGTCCTATTTGCAGAATCTTGAGAAATTTTGAATATATCTTGGTTATTTGCAGGAAAAAAAGGCAAAATTTCAGTCCTGCTAAAGCCTGAAAGAATACATTCTAATCAATTGTTGCATGATCAGCAACGAAATAATTTCCTCATTTCAACATTTCATTATCTTCTAGCCACTCACTCCTTTAATTTAGTAATTACTCGCATTTACTTTGCAGGATCCTTCTCATCTTCTACTTATTATATTGTGGATGTGTGGTATTGGGGATCAAACCCAAGGCCTGTTTGTGCTAGGCATGTGCTCTATCACATTGAATCACATCCCCAGTTCATCTTCTACATATGATCTTACGGCACATTGTGCTTGATAGAACTAGCCTATCAACATTGAAGGCCTTTCAAAAGATGCAAGTGTTTTTTACTTCTGAGAAGAACTGAATTCTGTAAGTTCTCACCAATGCCCATCCATGAATAAAAACCATGAGAATGCTGAGTCCTTCAGGTGTCTTCATAAACATATCACCTGAACAATGGGGAACATGAGCTGGAGCATAAAAGGACAGACTGAGAAATACGTTATGATAACTGTAGCTCAAAGGCAAACATATGACTACAGGTAAAGTCTCCACCCCACCCCTCAAGAGCATATACACACTTCAAGGCCATCAGAAATCCTTGGAGGGCAGTGCACATTGCTTAAGAATAGGCAATACAGTATGACCCAGAATCAACGAGGAGGATATTAAACTATGTAAATCCTGGAGGTAAAGATGAAAGTAAGATATTCTACATCAAAAGAAATGCATCTTATGAAGAAATATGGAACAATAAGAGACTGTAACAGTGTCTAATCCCTGAAAGTATAGGGTATAGTTAACGAAATCAGATATTTCAAGACATGCAAGGAAAGGCTTCCATTTCCTTGAAAAACCATTACTAGTGAAACCCTGACCTAATTAAATTACTCTGAAATTTCATAAACCTAAATGTTGAATAATGAAACCTATCTGGGGGCATAAAATGGAATAATAGCAAAACAAGCATAAATCAAGTGTGAACAATGAATCCAAGTTTAGATCTCCATAGGAAATATGAATTAAAGCAATTATTTGGATAACTTAATGATATGTCTTTTTTTGACTCAGTAACAAAGCTCATTTTAAATGACATCTTCTGAGGGCCAGGCTCTCATCTAAACTGAATGGGTAACATAGTTTGTTCTTTAGGGTTTCCAAGATCTAGAGGTGGCATACCAACAAAATAAATGAGAGAAATTAGAGGACTAGCTTGTTAGTCAGGCACACTTTAGTTTGCTATCTAGCTCTGTTACTTATGCCTTATGCAATTCTGAGAGCATGTAATACTCATTATTTTTTTTAAATCCACAAAGTGAAAATAGTAATATGTATGTCTGTGAGAATTAAATTAAAATGACAGTATGTGTAGTTCTGAATATAAAACGTGACATTCAATAAATACTCATTGATAGACCTAATTTTGTTTATACTGTCTGCACAACATCAAGGGCACTTCCAAGCAGTTTAGTAGATCTGATAAATTCTTATCTATCACCAAGTCAATCCTTCAGTGTCTCCTTATCACCTCATCTGAATCCTAGAACTTGGTAATTGCACAAAAAAGATTGTTCAAACTGTGCATTGTGACTTTAGAGTTTGTGTCATCCAGATTTTGTGAGACATTTTGTATTGTAAAGAAAAACAAAGAATCAGATTGTACAATTTTATCGGATTTGTCATATTAAAAATCCCAATATCTCATGCAGGAATAAAATCAATTGCATGGCAGGAACAGCTAACATTTAGAATCACCATGAACTGTGACATTTAGATTACAAAGTACCCTTTCATAAAATCATAAAACTAAAGATACCTTACATTTACTCCTTTTGGCATAAAATACTATTTATACATGAAAATGTGTCTGTTTGTCAACATTGACCAGCATTACCTCTCTTAATAGAATATGGTGGATTTTTTCCCATGAAATACTTATGATAGGATGCAAGCCCAGCAAGTATAAAATAATGAATGAATTCATTACTGGTATTACAATCATTTAAATATTACATCTATCTACCTTAAAATGATAAAATTAAAGGTACTTTATTAAAGAGGTCAAAATATACAATCTTAAAAAAGTTTTTGATTGGGTTTTTATTCTGTGGCACATTATGAAAAAGAATTCATTCTTCCATGTATTTTGCTTTTAGTCTTATTACTTGATAGTTCTTCCATCTTAAGGTAGAAATTTTGAGTCACAACTCCCACCCTCAAAGAGATCATTGATACATTACTGATTGTACTTAGAAGAATCATTCAAGTAATTTGCATTTAATTCAAGATATTTTTCAGGAAAATTTCCTATAAGTTTCTACTCTAATTATGGCTTAGTAAGGAAATCAACATCTGAAGCACCGGAGAGCAGAGGTGAGTGAAATTCAGTGGTTATTTGTGATGCTAGAAATCTCAACAGGGCTTTCTCTAATCAAGGATGTGAGCTTCCCCTGAATGCAACTGGAAGTGCATTTGTGGCTGTGGTCTGGCTAATGAATTGTGTAATTTAAAGAGGAAAGCATTAAATGAACACTGATGATCAATGTACAAGCTCCAAGTGTTAACTTGACTGCTCTCAGTGCTTGTCCAAAACCTAAATATAAGAAGCTCATAAACCAGTGAATGATGCGCAGTGAAACACTTTAGTCAGAACATATGTTAGATAAAACCAGTGACTGTTAAGTCATTTTCTCTGCGTTGAGGATTAGGACCCTTTGAGTTATGATTCTTCCAACATTTTCCTTTCATCATAATGATTTTGAATTTCAGCAGTGCTCTTATTCAGATACTAAGTCAGATTAGGAGTTCACTATGCAACATGAGTCCTTCATGATGATAAATTCATATGCATATACATACATTCATAAATACACATACATATACATATGTATATGTGTATCTAGTTATTATATATATATATGTACACATATACACATGCTTATAGGTGTAGGTGTGCAGTTATAGAGAAAGAAAGAGAGACAGCAACAAACAGAAGAGGGAGTGCGCCAGCAAGATAAGAAACAGCCCTGACATTTTAAAGGGAGTACATTGATTCCAGTAAGGAAACCTCAAGGGCAAAATGAATACAACCTAGTTTCTTGCTAAACCTGACCTTTGTACTAAGACCGTGCTTCAGAATCAAGCTACCTTTCTTGTAGATTAAGTAAAATGTGGTAAAACCAGTGATTCTGGGAGTTGAGAAGTTCTTCATGGCTACATAAATATTAGCTCTATCAATTTAAATGGATTTTAAATTCTTGAGACCATTACCAAGTTGATTAATTCAGTGCCAAATATATCATGTCCTCAAATTTCCCTTACTGTGAAGAACTCCTCTGTTTGGTATCAGCCCTATATAATTTCTCTGACTCCATGTTCATAATTTATGCTTACTTTGGTGAATTTAAAATATTCCTGGAGCCTTGCAGAAAATCAAACTGTATATATATATGTATATATTTTTCATATTCAGAATCTAATATAGTTGGGAAAAATATTTTCCTATGTATTTTTTTTAAAGACAGAGTGAGTATATGTGAGAGAATTAATTTTATTTTTTCATCTTTTTTTCCCCGACACTTAGTCGTGTATGTAATGCTGGGATTCAAACCGAGGTGCTTATGCATGCCAGACAAGCACTCGGTTGGTGAGCCAGCATTCAGCCCTCCTATGTAACTTCTTAGAAGATGCCAATCATTATTGCATATTTTATAAATTACATAATAACAGGTTCTCAATAGCAAGAAATCTTTCCAAAGAGGCAACAGGGTAAAAACACATATTTCAAAGCAAAATCATCATTCTGCCCTTGCTATTTGCATAGTATCATGTATCCAAATGGGTATATGTTATAATCTGTAAGCAAGCATACCAGTGTTATAACCCTTGTACTAAGATTTAATTTCTTTGTAACAAAATGCTGTCCTACATTTACAGTACTGCCGAATGAGTTGTAATAAATGTGACCTGTGTAACTGCCAGCCTAGTCAAAACTCTGAACTTTTCTATGAACCCAATTGGTATTTAACACTTTCCTTCCAAGAATATTTTCTCCTATCCTTCTTTGGGCATCACCACTCCTGCTCACATAACTGGGGCATGATTCAAAATCAGACATATTCCCCATGTTAAGCTTGTCCCACACTCTGTACAAATAAACAGGGTATCTGTTGGGAGTCAGACACGAAAGACTGTTTTAAAACTTCTATGCTGCTATAAATATAGACACTATAGTTAACTAATTTTGTATTTATGCTTTTTTCATATGAAGAATATTAAAGCTTAATAAGAAATGGCCTCTAGAAATAGAGCCACTTCCATAAAAATTCAAAGGATTTCAGCTGCAGGGGAAATAGTGTTCCTGCTGTTACAACTTAACCTGTGCCCCTCAGACCAGTGGCATAGCAGTTTGTAGGAGCTTGCTAGAAAGAGAGAATCTCAGATCCTTCCTCAGACCTCCTGTTTTTAATGAAAATTTCCATGAGATGTTTATGCTCTTTAAGTTTGCAAAATGATTACTCAGAGATTAAATCTCTCAGTACCCCAAACTGTTGAACTTTGAAATCCTTCTTGCATTTGCACCTGTTATACAGAAAAGGCCTTGCTTCCCATGGGCTGCTCCCACCTGCAACTGGCTTTAGCACAAGTGTGATAGGAGACCCATTCTTGGGAAATAAGAAACAGACAAATTCAATAATCTGTGACCTGCCTTGTGAGATAATATTGTATAAGTGTGGTAGGCTTGCATAATAAATATTCGGTGTTTCATTTTAGTTTTGTATAGAGAGCGGGAGAGAATCAATTTTATTTAGTTTTCATGTGGCTTTCATTGCTCCAACACTTTGTTGTGTATGTGATGCTGGGGTTCCTACCTACGTCCTCACACATGCCAGGGAAGTGCCATAAACACCAAGCCACCTCTCCATCCCCAATAGTCAGTGATTTAAAATACATTGTAATAATAGGATATTGGAAGAATAATATCACCACTGAAAGATCTGCCATTGAATAGATCTACCATTGAAAGAGCAGCGGTCTGTTTACAGATTTCCTAAAAGAAGGGAATGTCACACTATGGGGTTCATGCTAGAAACACTTGGGTTAGCAGAAAGCAAAGGGAGAGGAGAGGACCATGGTGAGAGCTTTTGTTGTGGTTTCCCTAGAAGGGATGAGTGAAGCAGGATAAGTGGCCATACAATTGGGTGGTTTGAGTAGCTGGCACAAGGAGCGATCTCTAGAGAGTTGAGGGTCCTTGCCCTCAGGTGATTAGGATGAGTAGATAGAGATTCTGAGTGAGAACGCAGTAGAGGGTGTGGTGAGTAGGCATCTGAAAAGTGCATCTCTGCAGAATAGGGGTCCTCCTAGAAGGGGTGGGGTGTTGCTAGGGAGGCAGGAGGCAAGGCAAGGTGACTCGGGCATGTTGTCAGGTTGTCCAGAACAAAATATGGCTGAAATAAGCACGCAGGGCAGGGGTTAAAGTATCAAATTAACAGACACTGGAACACGGCTAATGCAATCCTTGGCTTTGCTTCAGAAATGAATTGTGCACATAAAAGGCCCTTAGATGGCTCTGAGTCATAAGCATTGTCATTTATACCTGAGGGATTGTGTCTAAATATTTTTTATGTCCTGAGGGAGGCATTTTTCTAGTCAGAGTAAAAATTTTCTTTCCTCTGCTTGGCTTCTTGAATGTTCCTGAATAAACTCTTATTCGAATCCTTGTTTCTGTTCTAATAGCAGCCAATTAATATAGCCCTTATATTTTTCTAAGTAGATTGACTCTACCTGCCTTGCAGCGTCCATTACTTTGTCTCTCAAACATTTCTTTGTGGAAAGCAAAGGGGATGTGGAAATGCTTAGATAAGTGCTCAGGAGGGAGGTTCACAAACGCGCACAAAACAGACTTAGCCATTAGCATTTACCACAGAAAACGTTTCATACAGTAGACTCTTCTCTCCAGCCCTGTCTCTTTTACAGCATTCTTTCAAGTTTTGCGATGATTTTGTGATGAAAACCTGGTTCAGTGCTAATGGATTTTAAGTCCTTGCTTTCTGGGAATGTTTTAGAAGCTACTGCAAGTCTTCTCAACTCTTGGGTTCAATAATCTGTTATCAGTAAAAGTATCTGAATCTGAAGAGCACATACCACACAGTATATTTCCAGAAAGGTGAATTAGCAATCTTAAACTCAGTACAGCACTCATATCCAGAGACCTGCAAGAAACAACAATTACATCATTAGTGTGTTCTGAAGAAAATAGTATGGACTTTGGCAAAGCAACACAGATGCAGCTGGCAGACTCCGAGAGTCTTGGGAGAGAAGTACGGTACATAATTTATGTCCTTGAATGGAAACTAGATGACCCCTCCAGGAATGGACCATTTTCATTCATATAATCTGGCCTGCAGGTCCACCATCATTTTATAGTGACAGTGAGCAATGGGAGGGAAATTACAAGTGGGTCTCACTGTCATGCCAGAAAGTGACAATCCACCTTCCTTCTTCTCTTCCAACCACTGAAAATAGAGTCACCTCCATACAAAGTCAGAAAACTGCCAGCCACAGGGGAGGTCAAACTTCAGTCACCCCGTATGGTTGAGGGATGTTCTAAATATAAATCATTCCAGAAAGTCCTCTTTCTCCTGTGAAAACACACTCCCTTACGTTTGGAGATCAGTGATTTAAAAGTTCCGAAGTAAGGTTTGATGGAGGAAGCTCAGTTGGGCTTAGATTCAGAACTGCTCAAATCTACTGCCTGGCTTTGCCATTTTAAGCAGTTGGCTAAACTCCACGAAGTCATAAATCCCACTTCCTCCCTGTGACTTCAATAAGAACCTGAATTAGCTAGTGAATGATGATAGGGCTTTTTGTAAAGCTATACTTACCCTTCAAATAGGAGATTAATTTCCAAATCTGATTCTTTCTTGCTATGTTTAAATCTGTTTGCCTTCATTCTTTGAGTGTCTGTTCGTTTGTTCTTTCCTTTCATAATTTCCTTTTTTTTAATTGATGTTGCATGAAATAGACGTTTTTAGAAAAATAAGCAAAATAATGACTTAAATCAATTAATTTTATGTGAATGTAGGCTTTAATTTACACAGTGTAATGCTAAGGGTGAGCAATATAGAACTCGGCTCCTTGGGATTGAATCCTGCCTCCACTAAGTGGCTGCATAAATATGGACAAGTTGCTTTGCCTCTCTGTGCATTTCTCCTCATTTTTTGAAATTTGAAAAAGATGATAGTGTTTACTTTACAAGATTGCTACAATAATGAAATAAATTAACATTTGCAAAGCAATTGAAACAGTGACTGCTATACAGTAATTGCATTATTCGGTAAGTGAGACACCCTAAAGTGTTATTTGCAAAGCAGCAAATTGAGCTGAACTCAGTTTAGATCTTAGTTGTTTTTAAAATCCACCTGTAAACTGAGCCAGTCAGATAGAATTTATGTTCATAAGTCTCTGAGCTGGGCAAGCAAGAGCCTATCCCTTCTCAAGGGATGTTACATTTTGGAGTACCCTTTGTTCTTGAAGCTAATTTGTACCTTGTATCATCCAGGGTCAGAGTGTAGTCAGGGCAAGGTCCTGAGCCCTGGATGGACCTGGACCAGGAGCAGCACTCTCTCTAGCCCTCTTATTCCTTGCCAGGCTAACCAGCACTCTATGACATTCCAAGACTTGCCATAGTGAGGTTACCCCAGGGCCCTGTGGGCAGGTCTTGATTCCTGAAGGACAATCTGCCAAGTGAATCATTTTACCTGGCCAAAGAAATAATTAAATTCTTTTCATGATCGTATTAAATCAGGCTCTCAGAAGAGTACTGCCATACTGAGTTTGGAGGACTCAAAATGCACATAGACTGGGGCCACACCAAAAATTTGTCCAGTTCCTTATTCCTTTCACTTAGTTTGATTAGTTTTTTTTTTTAACATACAGTGAAATTTAGCCCCTTAAATATGTGGTCAGAGGAGTTTGGGCTACTACTGAAAGCAAGTTTTAGAACACTTCCATTATACTCAACATTTCCCAGGTGTGCCCTTTGTAATCACTCTTGTGGTTAGGTGCTTAGACTTTTATAATTGTTATATATTTGCAAATTTATTATTCCTTTTATCACTAAATATGAAATCTCTCTAGGAATATTTCTGCTTTTGTAGTCTATTTTGTCTGGAATTCACAAAGCAATGCTAGCTGTCTTCTGCTTATCATTTGTTTAGCTTAACTTTCCCATCCCTCTATTTTCAATCTACCTGTATCTTTGAAATGGAATTTTATCTCTTATAGATATTGTACAGTTATGGTGTTTTATTCAGTTTGAAAACCTTTGTGATTTGGTATGCTTTGTGAGCTCATATTTAATATAGTAACTGATAATGATTGCATTTAGAAATGAAATTTGGCTACCTGTTTTCTATTTTTCTCATTTTTTTACCTATTCTTTATTCATTCTTTCTAATTTCTTCTAGGTATTTCAATAACCCTCTCTTTATTTTTAGCGAAATTCCTCGGCTTTTAAAGAAGTAATTACTCTAAGGATTATAGTATGCATCATACATTTATTGTAATCCAATATAAATAACACTGACCTCTAATAAAATACAACTTTGTACAAGTATGGCTCTACACCTTCCCTGTCCTCTTGATATCATCATATATATTATATCGGTATACATTTAAGCCCTAGAATGAAGTGCAATTTTTGTTTACACAAGCCTCAGCCTTCAAGAAGCTTAGAAAAGAGAATTGTATATCTGCATGTGTGTTGTATCTATTTACCATTTCTGGTTGTCTCCATTTCCTGCATTATAGATAAGTTTTCATTTTGTGTTTTGTGGGTTTTTTTTTTTTTTACACAAATGGATTTTTAGTACATCTTATAACACAATTCTCTTGGAAACAAGATTTCTTTGTTTTTCTTTACTTGGAAAACCTTTTATTTCACCTAAAGATTTGAATAATGATTTTGTTGGGTGTAAAATTCTTGGTTTTTTAAAACTAATTATTCTGTCAATGAGATTTGAATGCCATTGCAATATCTCCTCTATAGTTTCCATTGTTTCTGAGAAGAATTCTGCCACAAACCATGCAGTTTTTCCCTTGTATGTGATTTGTCATTTTTCTCTTGCTGCTGTCAAGATTTAATTGAATTCTTGGCCGTCAGAAGACCGTTTTGTGTCTGGGGAAATCTCATTTGTGTTTATCTTATTTGGGATTTGTTGAGCTTCTCATGTACATTTATCACAACTTTGGGAACTTTTGGTGTGTTACTTGTTAAAATTCTTTTCTTCATCTCTTCCTACATTATCTTGTTCTAGGTCTCTAATTACATGATTGTTGGAATGCTGGGAATTGTTACAGATCTCTGTTCATGTATCAGAAATATTTTTTTTCTTTCTGCTCTTCATATTGGATGTTATTCTGTCCTCTTATTGATTTGCTTTGTTCATTATTTCCGTATTTTTCTAATTCCTTGAATATATATTTTCTTAAATTTGGGAATATCAAGAATAGCACTTGAAATCTTTGCCTGCTGTGTTCACTCCTAGTCAATTTTGTAGACTGTTACTTTTTTCTTGTGCATTATTTTTATTGCTTTGCAGGATAACAATTTACTTTGTGAGAAAGTGGACAATGGAGATGATTTGTTGCAGTTATTTATCAATTTCTTTATATTGTTTTTCCTGAAGGTTTTTGCGATTGTGTTTTATAGGAAATTAATATTTTTGTACCTAAGCTGGAAAATATTCCTGCTATGCAGTGTGTAGTACCTAATGTGTCCATTCAGTATTTAGTAGCATGATTGCCCTTCAGGTTCATGGACAGCCAATGACATTTGTAAAAGTTACACCTCCAGTCTACTAACACTTCCATTCTCTCTCACCTGAATGTGTTGGTTGACAAACAGATCAAAGATATGGCAAATCCTTTATTCTTCCATAGACTTTCAACTTTTACCTGGACCATGCTGTGCTCTACCTGCAGGGAGTTTAACAGTAAACTGGGGATGTGTGGAGAGTTTATTTCAGCCTTTCTTCATCTCCCTCACTTTCTACATTTCCTGCTTAAATTTCTCATTGCTTTGTTACCTTCTCTTTTTTTTTTACTATTTTTTATTGAGGGATTTATTATAGAACAACCATACAAGTTTTTAACAAAATAATATAAAATGTGTATATATTCTGGATATTAGAATTACCCCCAGGAGTGACCCCCAATTACCCACCCTTATCTCTCCCTTCCCCTTCCCACAATATCTCTAAAAATGTATTGGAACTAGACCCTGGCCATTGAGAGAGGTGGTCTAGTATCATGTGTTACCTTCTCTTAATGGAGTCTGCAAACACCCACTATAAGATTTTTCTGCCTGAACTGAAGAAATGAGAATGTCCCATTAACATGGACCAAAAAAAAATCACTATTCTTACCTGGCGAATTAGCAGTACTTGATGAATGAACAACTCTTAAATCATTGCCTATATTGCGCTACTTTTAAATGACCTGAAATGATTATTTTTAATAATTATGGAAAACTTGAAATTTGTTTTCTACAATATAATCACCCATCTTCATCTTTTCAAGTAGTTAATAAAAATTAAGTTATATTATTGTAAATGCTTTCATAAGCCTTGTATGAAGTCAGTATATATTTAAGTTTTATTTGTTTTTATTGATTATTAAGGATTTGAAAAATCTATAATAAAAGATGTCATGTATTTTAAATTTACCTTATACTGGCATAATTTTAAGGCTCTTACACATATAATTCATTTTATCTTCACATCACCCTCACAAGGCAGTGTTATTATTGGCCTCATTTGATATGAAATAACTAAGCACAGACAGAATTAAACAACTTGCCCACTTGCCCAAGGCCACTTAGGTACTAAATGAGCCAGGTTTCAAATTCAGGCAGTATAAGATAGTCACCATTACATACATTCTTTTAGTTTCAAACTATTAGAGAGGGAAGTGTATGGAAAGTATGCAGGGACTGTTACTCACCTTCTGACACTGGCTGATTTATACTTAAAAAAGAAAAAAATTAAATACCCAATTAATATTATTAAAAAAAAAACAGCTCTGAAGGGTATACATTATAGACCCGTAATATTTCCCATGGCCTCCTCAACTTTTATCACTTTAAAGAACCTTGAGTTCTTTAAGCCATTGGGGCTTATTTGTCATACATTTTTAACAATGCTGTTTATGTCTCTAATTAATCCCCATACTTAGTAAGTAAACCAGTGAAGAATAATAAGCAGTAGGCTACACTGAGATTCTGCATGTACATTTGGAGATTAAGGGATATGAAATTTTGTGGCAACATGTACCTGAAAGGGCATATTAAAGTGAACAGGTAAAAAATTGATGACATTGCTATTAGTTGATATTTTAATTGGAATTGGAGGATTTGGAGAGTGTAAGATTCAGCATCACATAAAAGTCTAGGCTTCACTGGTGGATCATAAAAATAAAGCTAAAATCCTCTAATAATTTATGATAGGAAAAAATTATGACCCACATACTGTAAACTAATAATAAATGTTTTATGTGCATTGATTATTTGAATCTGTTGAATACTTATAAAGTATATAATCCTGTGTTAAATATAACAGAAACCTTATAAATTTTACCGAAAATAATATAACTAAAATGTGTAAACATTTCATTAAGAATGAGTTTCTTTCCTGTTTTACTCAGGTTATCCTAAAAATCAGATCTTGAGGCAAGGATGGAGCAAATAAGGTGAGGGCTGTTTTGGATCCTGATGCTTAATCCGAGGTTGCTCAGACAGCCAGCAGTTTGCAGATGAGGCAGCAGTTGAAGTTGGGAGTCTCTGTGAGCAAAACTGAGTGCTGGGAGACAGATGTATCTAGGGGATCTGAAAATGGACATAAATTGTGTCAGACACACATGCTTTGACTATATCTTTCCATTTTCTTTTGCAAAATGTAATTTTATATCTCAAAGTAGTAATCCAGCCACTTTCTATCTCAGTGCCTCACTGTGTTTCTTTTCCTCTTCCCTTCTGTGATGATATATCTTTTTCATTATTGATAGTATTTTCCCATGAGACAACAACTGAAAATTGATGGACGACTTAAAATTGACCTTGCACCCTCTCTTACTGCTCATGTCCATGACAGTCTGTGTGACGTATACTTTACCACATGTCACAGCAATAAAAGGCTATGGGAAATCATTGGGGAGTTGCTCAATTCATCTGCAGACTTAAAAGAAATGACTGTTTCCTGCATTTTTCCATATTTTCTATATTTGGTATGTATAATTTAAAAATTAGAATAAAATGCATTTAATGCTTTCATAACATTTAAATAGTTCTTAACACTGAATAATAAGAGTATCTGAGTCCAACAGTACTAAGGTTTTGATTCTAACTCTTCTATTTTTTAGTCAGAATACATAGGTCAAGTCAGTTAAATATTTTAATAATTATCTTCCTTATCTATAAAGCACAGATAATAATACCTGCTTGAAAAGCCATTGTGAAAATAAAGTGTATCTGCAAATCAGTCATTGTCCAGTTAGAAAATCAACAGCAGTCGAAGTGTTTCAATCTGAGAAGAATTGATTATAGAAGTTTTCAAAGGTGTTAGATCATCTGGAAAAGAAAAACGGGAAGCCTTCTTGTCACTAACTTTGGTAGAATCGTTGTCTTCGTTACCACTGATGTCATGGGAGGTGGTATATGCAGGAACTGCTATCTCTTCATTTGCTGGAATTAGCAGCTGATTCTAAAATGTTTAATTAAGAGAACATAGGCTCCTGCTGCTGCTGCTACAGAACAATTTGCCAGAAGCGAATGCGCAACTCCTTAATGATTTCCATTTGATATAGGTACTTCCAATATAACCAGCAATATGCTAGCAAGGAAGCCTACAAATCATAGTTTGCAGGCTTCTAACCCCTTTCAGTTTGAAAGTAAACAGAGAAGAACAAGTTTGGATCTGAGTCTTAATAAGTAAATGTTTAACACATTATCAGGAAGCAAAAAATAAAGCATCTGTCATAGAGTAGAGACCCTATTGGTTCTGTTTTATTATTTTTAGGCCGTCTTACAATTTCTTTCAAACTCTCCTTTGAATGAGTTTAATAAATGCTTAATATGTAAGAGCAACAACTTTAATTGAGCACTAAAACTTTAAAATAAAACATCACTCAGTGAGTGAATCTCAGCAAAAGCATATGAAAAGCTTTTCATACCTTTTGTCCTTTTCTTCTTCTTCTTTTTTTTTAACCATACAGTATTTATTTATTTATTTATTTTTTCACATTTATTAGAAGTATATAGCGATACAGGATACAGATGAGGGGGAAACATTGTCAAAACAGTAGCAATCAATGTGTATAAACTTTGTTATCCAGGGGTAATGCCAACGCATAGATAAACTACTATGGGTTTCATCTGTTGCAGTTTCCCCCAGAAGAACTCATGTGTTAAATGGGTATCTAGTGTAGGAAT
>PVKS010003321.1:0-105390 GCA_004027875.1 Aplodontia rufa | reverse complement strand
GGTGTTATGTAGATTTCAGTACAGACAAAAGTTAGGAACATTCTGTAGTTGATACATTCTGACCCACCCTGTTTGACCTTTTGTATAACAAAGCACTACCTAGCAGCCCCTCCTGAAGGAATTTATACAATAGTAACAAGATCGTTCCAGGGCAGCTGATGAAACAGAGAGGAGGTCAGACAAAGGTCAGACCCCAACAACTACCTGTGACTTTCTTTGGCAGTTATTCTGTGTTCCTGACATCTCTTAACTTCCTGGAGTTGCCAATGTAGCTTCACTTCACTCTTGCTCCTTTATGTTTTGCCCTTTCAGGTCCTGCATGCAGGAACTCTGAACCTGCCATTCACTGCCTGACCTTTCAGGCCTTTGAAGTCTTATGTTAGCTTCTATGACCCAACTCTTTACATTCTGTGAACCTACAAAACCAGTATCATGTAGATGATAAGACCTGCTGAGTAGCCAGGCCCACTTGGACCATGGCCTCAGAGTATCTGAATGGCTAAACATAGAGCAATTAATCTCTTGGGAAAATAATTCCCTTTGCACTATGGACAGGCAAGTCACCTGTGGCTCTCTTCTTAAACAAAAGTCTTTGAGCCTGCTATGGTGAGGTATTACTGATTTCTGAGATGCTCTCAAGGCATTTTTCCTATAATCCCGTGCAAAGTACTTGGCTTCTTTTTTTAACAATGCCAATCTCTTTAGCAACCACACCCTAATTGGTTGCGACTTTACATGTGCTCCTTTTCTGGTCAAACTGCAAATTTTTAAAATCATTCTGTTCTACTTTTTGCTTCTGATTCTCATTGTGAAACTGGTTAAAAGCAGCCAGTAATACACCTGCCACAGACTGAATGCTGTGCTGCCTTGAAATTTCCTCTACCAGACAATCTAGTCCACCATCACCTTTAAACTTCACGCAAAGTCTAAGGACACATACAAAATGTAAACAAATTATTTTCCAGAATGTAAAATGAATGGCCATTAGTCCAGTTCTCAATGGAGTTATCATTTCAAAAAAAAAAAAACACCAAAAATAAAAACATCCCCAGCACAGCTTTCACTGTTCTGTTACTGGTTTTTTGAGATCCCACCAGAATTGCCCATTAACCTTCACGTATAGATAGCGTTTTAGGTCTTTTCTAGTCTGCTTCTCTATAGTTTTCTAACCCCTTCCACAAACCAATTCCAATGGCTTCTGAATCACATCATCAGGTATAGTTATAGTAATTCCTGGTATCATTTTTTGTGTTAGTTAGCTTTCCATCCCTGTGACAAAATACCTGAGACAATTAACTCAAAAGGAGGAAATACCTGTTTTGGCTCATGGTTTCAGAGTTTTCAATCCATGATCAATTGGCTCCATTGTGTTGGGCCTGTGGCAAGGCAGGACATTGTAGGGAGCAAAACTGTGTTAGGTGAAGCAAAACTGCTTCACCTCATGGTAGCCAAGAAGCAGAAAAGAAGAGTGGAAGGGGCAGGGGTTACAATATATCAAGTTCATGCCACCACTGACCTTCCTCCAGGTTCTACCTCCTAAATGTTCTACCACAGGCTGGTAACCAAAGCTTCAACACATGGTCTTTGAGGGATATTTAAGATCTAAACCACAACAGCTGTCTATTAACAATTTTGTTGGAGTTTTTATGTTCTGAACATCGGTTTTTGACAGTAATATGAGTCACAAAAACTATAGCAGGTCTTTTCATTTTTACAGTGCCTTACTCATATAAGGCCAAAATATGTTGATCTTTTCCTTAATAATATGTGCTTATTGTATCTCATCTAAGAAATCGTTAAGCTGCTATTCTTCAATTTGATCTTTGAAGATTTTTATTATTTTTTCTTTATGGCTTTAATCCACATATAACTGATTTTTGTGTGGGTGTGAAATAGGAGTTCAGTTTGATCTCTCTTTTTTGTAATCAGCTGTCTAGCCCCTGCAGTTGAATAATGCTTCCTTCCACATGGATATTTCAATGTCGCTCTAGTCATTTACTGTGTCCACATGTGTGGGGGTAGTTCTATATCTGGAATTTTCTTTCCATTAGTCTGTTTTCTGGCCATATACCAATTCTGCGTTGTCCCAATTCTGTGGTTCATTATAAACATATCTTGATACTGAGAAAGCAACTCCTCACACCTTATCTTCTTTAAAAAAATGTTTTGATTCTTCCTCATTTAAATGTTAGAATTGGATTGTCAAATTCCATCAAAAAATATTTTGGAATTTCCACTGGGACTCTGTTGAATCATAAATGAGAGTGAAGAGAGCTGTCACTATTATAATATTGCCTCCACTCCATGGGTGTATGCTTGGTCTCTTATTTAGTTTTTCCATGACCTTCAGGGTGTTAGTTTTTTCTAGAGTTTTGCACATCTTGTTTTCTTCACTTACCACTCTTCCTTCCCCATATCTTCTCTTCTTTGTATTCATGAAGTCATATTCTGTATGGTATCTGTAAAGTCATATTTTATTCTGAGAAATGTATTTTTCTGAATCAACACACAAAGCATGTATTTAAATACACTTTGTCTTGTATAGTATTTCCATATACACTTAAAATGTCATATTTATATAATAAGCTCCACACCTTTCATGTCCTCTAGCTTTTTTTTTTTAATTTTCCCATAGCCACCAGCATCCATGATGTCAACACAGAGATGATCCTTCTCAACACTTTGATATTGCTTCACTATAAGGATTCTAAAGACTGCATTTTCATCTCTCCTCCTTAGCTGTATTTTTTATTTGTTTTTCTTTTGTCTTGTTTTTTGACAGTCAGCAATCCACTAAGGAATCACCTCATCAAATCTTGAGGGGTTCATTCTTGGAAACAGCTTCTGTCCCAATGCTTTCTTAGCACGCAGTTCTCATTCATACTTTGCAGTTAGAAGAACTCTGTGGATGGATGGGGGTCAAAGGGTTAGACATTCAACATCTTTTTATAAGGTATTAATACCTTATTTGTTTCTTCTTGAGAAAACAAACCCTGCAGGACCAGGGGTTATGTTACAGTTTGCATGAAGACTTCTTCCACTCCTGCCTCCTCTTGCTTTTCCCCTTCAGACCAGCTCCAATAACCACAGACACCCAGAAGCAACATCACCTGGATACCATCAGCCCCATGCTATGCGCTGGAAGATGCCCATTGGAAGGGCTCTGCTTCTGTCACTGGAATTAATGGATCCACCTTTGGTGGAAATTGAATCAGAACAGACAGAACACCACAGCAGAATTTATTTGCAGCAAATAAGGACACATGGGGAATCACTTCCAAAGCCTTGACTCCCTGAAGGAAAAGCTGCAGGTTATTTGGGCAAGAAATACATGTTCCGGAGAGGGAAAAGCATCATCACACACAGGCAGTGATGATCCTTCATACTTCACATGCTGTGGAAATGAAGTTTTAGTCCTTCCCTAGGTGGATATTTTAATAGTAGTATAAAATTTGCATCTTGATCATTGGCACATGCTCCTAGAGTAGTTTGTGGAACATTATTCTAAAAAACAACTTTTAGGAGTCCTCTAGGAGAACAGGTCCAGAAGGATGTAACAGGTGGGGAGGCAGGTAGTGGGAGACATTGAGGGCAACAGGGAGCAGTATGAGGACAGGGCTCAGGGTGGGATCAGGATAAACCCTAGTGTGAGGATTTTTTCCCCCATTTCCCCATGTCCAGGGTGGTTCTGAGGGATAGGGGCAGTCTTGGAAGCAAGCTCCATCTGTTACAAATGAAACCAAGGTGGACTGATCAGGGGAGTAGAATAAAGAGCTCAGAAGTAGAGCCAAAGACAAAAGGAGTTTTAATTTGGGATCGAAGTGGGGTTTTATCTGTGAGCTAAGATGACAGATTTAGCAGATGTCGAGGATAAGTGTGTAGCACCTACAATAAACAATGGAACCACATCTCCTACCTGGCTCAGGGGTGGAGGGTTCCAACAGAGTGAAAAATGTAAATATACAAACAAAATCACATTAAGTCCTGGAATAAAAAATGAAAAAGAGTTTGTCCATCATAGAGTAGGGAAAGCCTAACAGTGACACAAATCTTAAAGAACAGTTTAAGAATGTATGTCCAGAGCCCAGGCACAAAGTCCAGAGCCAGAAGGCAGAGAAATATCTAAGTTCAGAGCCAAGAACTAATTCCTCCAATATATAAAAAATCTTAAAGCCAAACAAAAATCCAGTGGGAAAATGAACTTGAAGATATATTTGGCTTTAGATTGTTCACAGGGAAGTCAAAGGGAATGATGACTGGTCACCATGTAAAAAGGTACTTGACCCCATAAGAGAAAGGCAACTTAAAGCCTTTAGGCTTGAGAGAAAAGCATATCCTCATCAGCCAAATGACAAAATTTGGGCTGGGAGGGCCTCCCAAGCATCCTTAACCCCAACCCTACCTCTAAGAGGGAATTCTAGCCCAATTAAACAGCAGCACCTTTGAGCAACCAATTCTACCTGTCGGAATTTACCCTACCTGAATTCAACACGGCAGAGCAAAGAGCAGAAAGCTGAAACAGCCTCAATGTCCATAGAGAGGGGTTGGTTAAAGGGAATCATGGCCCATCCTGCATGGGAATATTGGAAAGTCTTTAAGTACTGAGTAGATCCTTAAGTAGAAAAAGCAAGGTGCAAAACATGTTTAGAATATGCTTCCATTTGTGGGAGAAAAGCTGGGGCTGGTGATGATATTATATACCTATGTCCTTGTATATGCATAAAATATCTCTCGAGGAATTTGAGGGCAGTTCACCCTGTGGAGGAGGGTGGCAGAATACAGCCGTCTCTCTGGAGTCCCATAGTATGTTTTGAATTTATGTCATGTGAATATGTTGCCTATTAACATGAGAAGATAATCAGGTATACCAGAACAAGTCACTGGGGGACTGGAGGGACAAGACCTTGTTGGTAACTTTTTTTTTTTAATAAAGAGAGAGGGACAGTGAGAGAGACAGAGAGAGAAACAACTTTATTTAGCTTTTCACATGGCCTCAGTTGCTCCAACACTTAATTGCATACGTGGTGCTAGGGTTTGAACCCAGGTCCTCGTGGTTGCCAGGCAAGCGCGGAAACCACTGAGCCACCGCTCCAGCCCCCTTGTTGGTAACTTTTTGATTTTGAAACCTGTCTTGCTGTTTAGGGGGCTAGACCATGAGTCCAGACCCCATGATCACTAAATAGGGGCAGAGGCCCTAAGGACTGAAATGGGAGAGACAATTTCTATCTTTTTTACACATGATTCAAATGCAGAGATAAAATGGACTTCAATCACTCACCAGGAGGGGAATCCGAGCAAGTGATGGGTGGGTTTGTATTGTGTCCCCACCCTGGTCCTGGAATTCACATAGGGAGGGTTGAAGGGTTGGGACCTGGCTTTGCCACTGCTTCCTGGGGAAGGGGACTGGGATGGTAAGAGAAGGTTTTACAGAAAAAGTGTTGTGGCGCCAACACTTAGCTCCCCAGAGTGGTGAGGAGTCAAGGAAGTTACCAGTGTCCTAGAAACTCTGGAAAATTCCTATGCTCCTGCGTTCAAAAGACCTTTCCCAGACAACTGAAAAATTGCTTTGATCCAACAGACCAGCTCTATTTTTACCTACTGTTTAGAGGCCGTGGGATAGCCCCAACTACAAGATCCACCCACAAGCTCCTGAGAGTGGTGAATCCTTCAGTGTGGGGCCGGTGGGGGTGAGGGTCTGAAGTAAACACATTTGGGCCACATTCTCAGAGGCCTGTGTGCCCCTCTGGGCCTCTGCCAGGCCCACACAAGCTTCCTAGCACTTCCCTGCTCCAAAAGGAGCCAAGAGATACACACCATATCCCTCACTGTGTCTGTCTACACCTGCCTTCTCACTGCCATCAAGGGTGGCACATCAGGAAAAATAGGGCCTGCAGAGGAAGGGGTGAGGGATTTCACAATTTATCAAGACCTGAGTATAGGCCCGTACCACCTCTCCCCCAATGTTCCCAGATTACTGGTGCCTCTGGGAATTTCAGATGTCCCCATCACACCTCTGTGGTCGAGTCAGTATGTAGGAAGGACATCTGGTGAGTTCCTTATTTCACAGATGGGGAAAACTGAGGCCCGGTGGAGCAGAGCAGAAACTTAACCCTGATTTCATAAAAGAGATCAGACTCCCAGAGGGAGTTGACTGTGGATGGATGGGAATGGAGTGGTGGCAGGCCATGAAATGGGAGTCTGGGTGGCAAGGTCTCTGCAATGAAAGTCTGTCTGGTAGAGGTGTGCAGGATGGGAATCTACACTACTGAATTCTCCATAATAGACAGGCGCTAAGAGGACCTGGGTTCCAGCAGCCCACAGATCAGTGCTGCCTGCAGCCCCTCTTGTAGTTCATGGACTGCTGGAGATACAGATAGAGAAACCTCAGTTAACAGGGGTTAAGATGAAGCCAAGGGATTTGTGAGTGTTCTCTCACACAAGGGTGTGCATGGGGTAGGCCTGGGCAACTTTAGGGGCTCACATGGGCAAATGGGTAAAGGCATTCCGTGCAGAAGGAACAGCACCCACAAAGCCAGACTTAAGGACTGCCAGAGTGGGCTATTGGTGGCAAACAGCCACGAGGATAATCAAGGTCATCCGGTAGATCAGGGGTCTTCATCAGATGACATGGCACCACCAGAGACATGATAGAAGATGGCATCTTGTGCCCCACCCACATCTACCCAACTTCAAAGCTTGAGGTGTCATTGGAAATTAATGGTTTTAAGGCTGACCCACAGGTCTTGGGCAGTTAGTGGGGCTTGAGGAAGGAATAGGTCATCTAGTGGGCAGTGGAGCTCATGCTTTGGAGAAAGTGTGGCTGGCAAGCAGTGACTGAGATGGGGAGCTGAGAGTGGAGGGAGCCAAAGTATGGTTTGAGGGTGGGATGCTGTAGCCATCTTCCTCAGCATGCAGGACCAGTTAACAACAAATGAAAATGCAAGTCCCTGGCCTCCTTTTTCCTTGCATTATGAGGAAGCATTACTACCTTGCGGAAGCCCCAGCCAACTAATCTCAAAGATTCACTCATTTATGGGGTGAAGGGAACTCCAGCCCCAGCTCAATGAGTAGGCACCTGGCCTGCCCTGCCTGCCTCCTATGCCCTCAAGAGACCCTAACTTTCACTGACTGGGGAGACCCAACCTCTTTTTCATGTGAGTCTGAAGCAAAAAGTGGCAGCCAGCCTGGCAACAGCATATCCAGGGGACCCGGGGTCAGTGTCCTCATCTGTGAAATGAGGGAGCTGGACTAGAGCTAGTGGAGACCTGAGTCCCTGCTCTCTGTGGTATGGGCTCTGAGGCTGGAAGGGCAGGAAGGGGGACCCAGGCACACAGAGCCAGCTCAGGCCTGAAGCAGAGAAGTTCTGAGTTGGAAGATATGGGGCTTGAGCAAAGATCTCAGGCTTGAAAGCATGCAGCTAGGGGTACGCAGGAGCTGAGAAGTGACAAAGGCCAAGGAGGGAAGGAAGACTACCATATCACACAGCAGGTGCTCAGATCCAAGAGGGAGGTCCCAGCCTACCTGCTGAGATGAGTGGGACCTTCGGCTGCAACAGGAGTCATGCCAACTCCCTACCTACCCCAGCATGGAGGCAGACATGGGGCTTCACGTCCCTTTCACTGAGGATAGAATTGAGATTGAGGGGAGCTGGAGCAAGGCCCTCAGTAGAGGCCTGGGGAGCTGGGAGCTTCCAGCTTGCTTTGGGGACTTTCATGGAAGAGGAATCTCTCCCCCAAAATAGCAATAGCCTCACCCCATGATACAATTCCAGCCAGATTCCTGAGCTTTGATTCCCTTCCTTTTTTAAAATCACCCTTCCCATATCCACTGCTCTTCTAGTCCAGAGTCCAGGGCTAGGGAGATGAGGTTTCTGGGGGCTAGGAGGCCTGGGCAAACTCTGCCAAGCAGGCTGTGAGGAAAGGGAGGGAGAAGGGTGCGGATCTATATGGATAGCACCCAGAACAGGCTGGGTGCCTCTGAGGTCTAGGTGCTTAAGTTGCCCATGACTTATTCCATGCCTGAGTTTGGCACCCAAAGCTTCCTGCTCCACCTGTGGTGTGTCCACTGATGACCTGCAAGGACAGTGGGCACAGCATAGGCTAGGGCTCTGGCAATTGTGGCCAGGAAGGAGCCTGGCCTTTCCTGCACAGGGCAGTCCTTGTTAATTCACTACCTTGTGGCTTAAAAGGAAGGCCAGCTCCTCACTCCCAGTCAGAACTAAAGGGGCTCCTGAGCCAAAGTAGGAGCCCCTCAGTTTTCAAAAGCAAATTTACTTAAGATTCTGTGGAGTTCTAAAAATCGTATTCCATCTAGAATGTCCTTGTCTTTGATACAGGCAAAGGAAGCTCAAGCAGTCTCAACCAACCTAGATCCAGCAGTACTCACACTGAAAGACGCCACTTTTTCTGAGCCCCCAAGAATGTTTGTGAGCTCTTCTGTGCAAGTTGATGTCATAGACTTGACTTCTCCCAAAGGGCAGACAGTGCAGGAGACAGCCCTTCCCTCTAGAGAAGTCCTAAGCGCTGGCCCTGACTGACTAGCTCCAACTTCAGGCATGTGATGAACTCCCAGTGTTAGTGGCTGGGCCTCCCTGGCTTGCAGGTGCTCACACTGTGGGGTAGAAAGTAATTTCTAGGCAACCAGCTGGAGAACAGCAGCCAGGCCTGTGGTAAAGGCACTCAGCTGCCTACCATCCTATGACCATCCCTTCCTCAGAAGATCCCCCAATCATTTTGGACCTTGATAGTGATTTTGTTTTCAACCATGCCCTAAGGACCAGCACCTTTGCTGTCCTAGCAGGGTGGCCTGGCCACCCAAAGGCTTTCCAGAGCCATCACAACCATAAAACATGAACTGTACCAATGGGACTCCCAGGTCTAGTGTTTTCTCAGGGAACTGGTGTATGTATGTGGGTAGGGGTGCTTTGGCATCTGAGAGGAGGAGAGCCCAGGCAGAGTTGGGCATGGCCAGGCTGGTATGACTAGAATTCTGCATTCTGTGCACCTTCCCCAGAATACACCTGAACCACTTTCCCAAAGTTCCAGAACAAGCAATTTTCTAGATCAAGAAGGGGGACTTTTCTCTCAGCAGGTTATTTACACATCTGGAAAGCAGAAGACAGGGCTGAGCAGAGTCCAGGCCAAGCTGACCTCTGAGCCCAATCAGATTTTTATCCCAACCCTTCTCCACCCTCCTTTTCTAGGCCAGCCTCACCCCACAGCACCCCATTGGGTCGCCCTTCCCTTGATACCACAATCAACTCTGGAGTGAGCCTACCCCTAGGGAGGGCAAACCTGAAAACTGAGTGTCTGATTAGGTTTGATTCCTGGGTCTCTGGCCCCAGGCAGAATGCCAACCTTTCTCCACTCTAACAAGAACTAAAAAGGGCTGAGGGCTTTAGAGAGAAAAGTTGGAAGAAAGTATACCCCGGACCTCCCACTCTGAAACAGCAGGACAACCATTCCACCTCATCCCTCCTTCAATGTCTCCGTCCAGCCTCCCTCTGCAAGCCAGGGAAGCCCAGTCAATTGTGGTCTCCAAACCATTTATTTCTCCCGGAGGTGGGGCTCTCAGAGCGAGAAAGGGCACTGAACGCTGCGGGAGTCTGGGTCCTGGGGGGGCTCCCCCGTAAGGGGCGCTGGAGGCGAATCGGGGTCCAAGCGGCTCTTAGGCGAAGGTGGAGCCGTTCCAGCCCACGTTGGCCGCATTCATGTCGTAGTAGTTGATGTAGATCCTGCAGGGAGTGGGAACGAGGCTCAGCCCACAGGGCCATCTCCCGGAGCAGACCAGGAGCTACTCGCGCCCCCCTCGCCCCCACACACCTGTCGGGGCTGATGCGCAGACGTTCAGCCAGCAGGCCACACAGCAGCTTGCTATACGAGCGGTTCTGCGCTCCGCCAATTTTGCCGATGCTGTGCAGGCTGCAGAGCGCGCAGGGTTCGCTCGAGCCGCCAAAGGCCATGAGCTGGTCCGGAACCACGTGCACTGCGATGTACTGAGGGAGTGGGGGAGGCAGGGTGCGGTCAGTCCGCAGACGTGACTTTGCCAGCCGTTATAATCCCGTCCCATCCCCGAACCCCATCCCCGGTCCACCTCGTCCGGGGGGGTACACCCTTTTCTTGATCCCTCCCAGCAAACCTGGGGCGGCTTGCCCGTCGCCTGCGCCAGCTGCTGGGTGAGCTCGGAAAGGAGCCCGTCCGGCACGGAGGCACGAGGCACGTTAGTGTTCACGACGAACATCGGCATGATGACGGAGAGACGGTGGAACTCGAACAGAAGCAGAAGACTACACACGCCGCGACCGCTGCCCTGGAACCTGAGCTACGTGACTGCCGAGACGCCGCCTCTACTGCGACTGAGGCTCCGCCTCCCGTGACGCCACGGCCGGCGTCAGGCCCCACCCCCGAAAGCCTGACGCTCAGCGACGTAGCCGACGGCTGAGGCTCCGCCCCGCCGGGCGGAAACCCGGGAGGGTCAAACCACTCCTGCAGCAACTCGAGCTTCTCCACGGTGCTGCGGAGTCCTGCATACCCCTTCTCAGCCGTTCTTCTCGTGGCGCCAGATATCTTCCTGTTCCTTCCGCCCCTCGATTCTTCCCCACCACCCCACGTTTCTTAGTTCTTTCACTTAGTTATAGATATTTACTCCAAGGCGTTGTGCCAGCAATGGGGATGCGGCGGTTAACAGAGCAGATGGTCCCTTTCCCTTCAGGAACTCGGCCAAGTAGATGAAGCCTAATTTATACCTCCCAACCCCACTGAACCTTTGTGTGTCCTGAGTCTCCTGGATCACTTTTACTCAAGGGATGCAGTCCCATGTGCATCGGCTTTGTGTGAGATGGGAAGGAGGCACCCACCATTTCTGTGGGTGGGAGGGGCTGCCACCACCAAATCACCATCCAGGTACCCTGCACCCCTGCACTTCTAGGTGGGTGAGGATGCTGGGAGACCCGCAGAGGAGGGGCAAAGAGCAGGAAGTGAACCCCAAATGAACACTGTCGGTCAAGACGCTCAGCTCCAGGCTTCAGTGTGCACCCCTAAACTGGGCAATCCCCAAATCCCAGGGCTCCCAGGCAATTTCACTTCTTCAGAGAAGCCCCATCTTAGTCAGATCCAGCCATGATGCCCTGTTATAGAGCCCTTAGTGGATCTCTTATGACTTCCTCTAGTGGTAAGCTCAGAGAACATCTGGCAGGCTCCCCACATACAGGAGACCTTGACTGAGTGTGGCTGAATGAATGGATGGGTGGGTGAAGATAGCCATGATTCCCCAAAAAGAGGACAGGGTAGCGGCTGTGTTAGGGCCCTGGCCACATGAGATGGAGGTAGAATGAACCTGTAGACCTTGCCATCATTGGGCAGAGGTGGCCCCTCTTAAGTGACAACTCCAACTCTCACATTGAGGTGGCCTCCCAGTCAGAGTTCTATGCTCCAGGACTGACCTCTCTTAGGCTCTCAATGGGGCGTTTTGCATTTGGTCAAGTCCTTAGAATTCTCCAGGAAGAACCTGTCTTTGTTCTCAAAGAGACACAATCTAATTATAATAGCACACCACACACCTGCCTTGGTGATGACGGTCATGTTGTACTGCAAGGGCATAGTGACTGTGAGACTTATATGCCACTAGCCAGCCTCTGGTAAGGAGGCTTCACAATTCATTTGTGCAAATAGCCTGTGTTTATTCCTCCAGCTAGGCCCCAGGCCCCAGGCCCTTCCCTTCTGGCTCTCACATCTCCAGTCTTACCTAAGCCCAGGGCTCCATGATTACTGATGCACTGATAATATTCCACCAGATTTCTCCACTTGGAGGGTGCTCTAGCCCCAGCAGCTGACAGCCACCAAGTCGGTGTCTCCTGGTGCCTATGTCCAAATCTAAGTGTGTGACTTTTCCTTTCATACCTGATTGCCTGTGAGTGGATTGAATGGATTGCCTGGAAGTGAAATGTATCTCTCCACTGTCCACTTGTCCTCCCTTCTGCCCATTCTCCACCACCTCCAAGTCTATGCTACCTGGCATTGTCAGTCTCCTGGACTGCTATGATTACCTCTAAGGTGAACTTTTGCTTCTGGAGGGAGGAGTCCCTCCCAGTCCCCAGACAGAAGATTTAGCCTCTGGATTTGCTTTGTCTCGAGTAATGTGATCAGTGACCTAAGTGACTAACGGGCAGAAAACTGGAGAGCCAGCACCTGGTTGACCCATTTTCTGTGATAGTGGATGTAAGTGACAGATAAGAAACTCACCAGCAAGCACAGAGCTACACCTGTAGGTGAGCCTCTATGAATTTTCAGGTTGTTACCATAGGATGGGAGTTCTTTCCCTGAGCAGAATAGCCTCTGAGCCATTTGTCATCTGTTTTACCCTCCCCGGCTATTTCCATTAAGTCACCTTTGTCTTTCTAGAAGGGCATCTGAGCAGATACTGTGGTTCCCAGATCCACCTCTTATTAGCTTAGACACGTGGCTAATCTCTCTGAGCCAGTTACCCAACCTATAATTTGGGGATGACAATAGTGTCTACCCTACATACAAGTGTTTTAAAGACCAAATGATTTAAATAGTACCCTTGGATACTAGAGGTAATACTGTCGCTGCCCTGGGTGACCTGGTTCCTGCCAGCCTCCCCCAACCCTCCCTGGTGGCACACTGTCCTTTCAAGGTCATACTCCTGGCTCAGGCCTTGGTGTTGAGGTGAGGTTCAACCATACTTTCCATTATTGAACCTTGGCTTATCCTGCAGACCTTGATGTGGCCTTAGTGCATTTAGAAAGCCCCCAGAACCCCTGGTTCAGTCAGAGGACAGCACCTGTACTATCCCCTGAAACTGTCCTTATAGTTATATTTGAGTTAATGCTTCACATTTAGGCAGCAAATCTCATGAAGTTAGGGAACAGTCTCTTTTTGGCCATTGCTATAAGCCTACTTCCTGATCAATTGTCTTGACAATAGGCAGATGACCCCTAAAGATGCCCATGTCCTCATCCTGGAACCTGTGAATATGTTACGTTACATGGTAAAAGGCACATTACAGATGTAATTAGGGTAGGGACCTTTAAAAAGAAAGATTACCATGGAGTATCTAGGTGAGCCCACTCTAATCACATGAGCACTTAAAAGCAGAGAATTTTCTCTAGCTAGAGTTAGAGAGGTGTGCTAGAAGGAGAAGTCAGACTCAAAATAGGAAAACTACATGAGCTGTAGGCTTTGAAGACAAAGCAGGCCAGAGACCTCAGTCATACAACTGTGAGGAACTGAAATCTGCTGACAAATGAATGAACTGAATTCTTGCCTAGCTGACCTTCAGACACCTTGACTTCATCTATGCAAGGCCTCAAAGACAAGGCCCATCCATGTCACACTGGACTCCTGACCCACAGAAACTGTGAGATAATAAATGTGTGTTGTTTTAAGCTGCCAAATCTGTGATGATTTGTTACAAAAGCAATAGAAAAGTAATAGTCATGGCATCGTTAGGGGCTCAATAATTATCTGTTAGCAATGTACTGGGAGTCATTGGCAGACTTGGGTGTTGATTTCCTGTCCTCACTGACAGCAGTATCCACCTTCTATTTTGTTCTGTTTCATCAGAATATGTATCACCTCAGAGCTCTCAACAATCAGGTGTGGCCATACAGCATGGCTGTGATTCATGCACTGTCTGGGGTATATGGTCTGATGGGGTTACCATCCTTTCTCTTTCCTCCTTGTCCCTGCTTGGAACTTGGACATGAAACCTAGATGTGCAGCAAGTGTCAGGCAGCCATGAACTGGAAAAACACAGACCCAGAAGGGGGAAGAGAAACCCAAAGGACCCCAGGACTTGGCCCAGTCCCTTTAGATGCCTTTTGGTTACACAAGAAAAACAAGCCCCTCTCTGCTTAAGCCACTGTTTGTCACGGTTTTTGTCCTGTGTAGACCCAGTGCAAAGCCTGGCTGGCGCAGAGGACTTGAGAACCACAGCTCATGCATGGGTAAGGGCTTCTGAGCAGAGAAGAGGGAGAAGAAAAAACAAACATCAGTTGGATAAGGAGGAAAATAGCCCACATGAATGCCTGGGAGGTCCTGTGAGTGGGCATCCAGTCCTCAAGTGGACCAACTTTGTTTGTCCACCATAATGGAGGGTGGGGAAAAGAGTAGGGGGAGGGTCTGCACAGCTCCCTTCCAAGGGACACCTGTTCTTCCGCTCACTGCCTCTCCCTGATACAAGCTCCTGAGACTTGGCTGACTGCTCTGTGGCTCTTCACCCTCCCACCAGCACACACAGCTCCCTCCCTAGCTGCATGCCCCTTGGCAGCCCTTTACCAGGCATTCCACAGCAAGAATTAGCCATCCTTGAGCTCCAACCATCTGGATTCACTAGTGCCTACGCCCATGTTCAGGGCACTGAATACAGGGAGAGTTGCAGCAAAGGTAACCCCATTCCCCTCCACTTGTAGTGGAAAAATGACCTGGGAGGTGCTCATCATCTCTCTGGTAACTACCATCCCAGCCCTACCTGAAGGCATAGGACTGCAAAGAGAAGTGTCTGCCTGGAGACCACCACAGAATACCCCCACTAGCAGTCTGAGCCCACACTGCAAAGAAAGAGCTTAGACAGGGTAAGGATTACTATCATTTGGATAAGTGTTCCCCAAAGCCTCATGTATTAAAGGTGTGGTCATCAAACTGGAGATATTGGAAGATGGTGGAACCTTTAGAAGGTAGGGTCTAGTGGAGGTCTGACCTTGAAGGGGATATTAGGATTCTTGTCCCTTGTCTTCCCTCTCTCTGGTTCCTGGCTGCCATGAGCATTCATTCTGCCACGCTCTCACCATCTTGCTACGGTCCCCAAAGCAATGGAGCTAACTAGCTGTGGGCTGAAACCTCTGAAAACATAGGTCAATATAAATATTTTTCCCTGTAAACTGCTTATCTCAGGTATTTTGTCACAAGGATGGAAAGCTGACTAACACAGGGGATTCAGCATTCACCACTATTTCTTCCCACAAGACACTGGAACATCAGTTAAAGCAGAGTGGTCCAAGCTGAGCTGCTTAAGCTCTTAGACCCTCAGTTTATTCATCTCAAAAGGAAGTGGTGAGTCGTTTCCCATAGATGTATATGAAGATTGAGAAGTTTGCAAGTGCCAATGTCCTGACAAATGGTAGATGCTCAGTAAATGCTCCCTGATCACAGTTCGTGGTAACCAAGCAATCTGGAATGGGAAACAGACTTAAAGGATGGAGACTCTAGTGGGAAGAGTGGGAGGCAGTTTTTCCTTCCCTGTCCCCACTCACCTTTGCCAGATCCAGCAAAGACCAGGCTGCTTGGGAGCCTCAGCACACAGGAGGTGGTGCCAGGCAACATATCACTGATAAGAGCCCTAAGAAACTCACAGTGACCTGTCCAAAGGTAGTATCCTGGGCTGCTTCACAGAAATCCTCACCTCCTGGAACATGGAGAGGTGCTAGAACCTTGAGGTCAAGGAGAGCATCTCAGAGAGAGTGGGGATAGTGGTCCTTGGAGTGATGTGGCCTCTAGAGACCAGTGGAGGGTTTGGCTCCCCATCCTTGCAGAATAAATTCTTCAACCTGGCCTTTAGGCTCCCACCCACCCACCTCATCTCTTGCCCCAGACACCTCTGCGGAGGTCAGATGGGTTATGGGCTTTCTTCTAGCACTTTCCCTCTGTGTAAGGTGAGATAGCCTTGACATCTGCCCCTGCAATGTGTCCCTTCTGCTGAGGCCACTAGGATGGGCACTTGGGTTTGCTCCTCGGTGTCCTTGTTTCTGGTTGTCTGGTTCTCTCTCACTTTCAATGATTTCCTGCTGTCTGCAGAACAAAGCCTGAGAGCGGGGAAAGCATGATCCTCAGGGCTTGCCAACTGCTTTCTGACACTTGATCTCCATGTCCTTCAGCTTGTGTGGAAACCTTACTGTTCCCAGGCCATCCTGGTCCAACCTTGGAAATTATGGGCCCAAGTCCCAGCTCTACCATTAATCCACAGTGTCACCCTGGATTGTTTGGTAGCCTTTGGGCCTCCCAAAAAAATGGAGACCAGGAAGCATAACAGACTGCAAGCTACAATGCCTGTCAGTACTCTGAATCTCAGCACCATTTTGATGGTAAAGACATCTGCATGTCCAGCATTCAGGAAGACCAGTGTCCAATGCTTAAGGTCAAACTTGTTCAAGGTCACCCAGGTCTAATCTTAGCCCTTCTACTTAGGTGTATGTTCTTGGAGGAACCATTGGCCTTTACCTGTCAGTCCCTCATTTGTACAACAAGGATGATAAAAGTACTAATTTCATAGTGTCTCTGTTAGGATTAAAGGAGCCAACACTTGTAAAGCACTCAGCATAGCCCTGCTACATAGAAAACCTTCTATAGATATTAGCTCTAAACATTTTGTTGTGAGACTGTTGGACTCTTGCAAGGTGAAGGTCACCATCACTCTTGAAACCTTGGGTTCAGCCTGAGGGCAGGAGCTGGGGAGGCCTCAGGATATACTCAGCACTAAGTGGATATGTATAAACCTGAAGAAATAAATTAATGATTATACAGAGGGATAGGAAAAGTGACCTAAGTCCCAAAAAGAAGGAACCAGAGACCCAGACAGTTGGA
The DNA here is from genome assembly GCA_004027875.1 of Aplodontia rufa. Taxonomy (NCBI): domain Eukaryota; kingdom Metazoa; phylum Chordata; class Mammalia; order Rodentia; family Aplodontiidae; genus Aplodontia; species Aplodontia rufa. The sequence goes on along the minus strand of PVKS010003321.1, from coordinate 88,792 downwards.
GAGAGGAGAAAATGAGAACAAATGATGATAGCCATTCGGAAGCTGGGCAACTCTAGACCCTCATAGGCACCACCTATAATCTGGCAGCCAGATTACCACTCAACCCTGTTTCTCTACAGGGGAGAGTGTGGGCCTGGACAGGTCACTGGGAATTTCATATGGCTCTTATCAGTGATATGTGGCCCGACACCTCCTGTGTGCTGAGGCTGCCAAGCAGCCTGGTCTCAGGTTTGCTGGGATCTGGCAAAGGTGAGTGGTGACAGGGGAGGAAAAACTGGGAAAGTGAGAGTCCCAAGCCTAGATAACTTGCAAGCAGGAGGAGGGATTTGGGCCAGGAGTGGGGTTGGGATGTGGGAAGAGGCAGATGTGAATCTGGGCAGGTGGGATAAAGTTGGGAACATGGCCATACCCCTGGGAGCACTTTGGGGACACCTTCCAGATACAAGGACTAGATGTTCCTGCTCATTTGTGGATACAGGCACAAGAGAGACTAGTCAGCCACCAGGCCAAAACCCCTTCCCTTTTTCCTCAGAACACCTAGCCCATCTCTCCAACCCTCCCAGCACTGCCCCTCCTATCTGAATCCCTGTGTCTTCTCCCCAACTGAGAGGCTCCCCAGGAAATAAGGACTTGGAATGTCCACCCTTCAATCACAGAGATAAGCCAGAGCCACTTCTGGCTGTGCGGATGGGGAGTGTGACACGCTCAGAGGGTTGGGCCAAGGTGTAGCCAATGTGGCCTGGCCCTGGATGCTATTCCACATCTGCTCTGCTCACAACCTGTGCACCATGGGATCTCAGGGGGTGCTGTCAACAGATTCTGTCTCATGAATCTTCACTGCAGGCCTGAAGTCACAGCAGCCAGGGCAGCCTTTTTGGTGCCTGAGGCTAAGCTGGGGAGGCCAGTCAGCAGAGACAGAAATAGGCAGATGGACAGAGAGAAGCAGGGTGACCGCACGGGAGCTCCTCGAAAGATTGCTACCTACCTTCCAGAAGACTTTACAGTGATCAGACACACAGGGGCGTTTGTTTCATCCTTCAGCACAGTGGCATCTGAATGGCTCTAGCCTTAAAACAGTCCCCAGCTGAGCCAGTGGGCAGCCAGCTCAGGTTCACCTCCCAGAGACTACTTCTAACTCCCCTTGATCCAGAGATGTCCTGGGTCAGGATATTCTCCTCAAAGAAGCTAAAGGCCTACCACTTCTACTTGACTTCCCTGCAAAATGCCAATAAAATTCCTCACTATGTAAAAATGGCCAAATGATTTTTTGACTTAGGCATCAAGGTAATTCAATGGAGATGATCTTTTCAACAGTTAGTGCTGATACTACTGGTTATCCATTTAAAAAGAACTTCAACACTTACATCATGCCATACACAAAAATTAACTTCAGAATCATCATGAATAAATATAAAAGCTAAATCTATAAAACATTTAGAAGAAGATCTTTGCAATATTGGGATAAAATAAAAAAATAAAACTGATAAACTGAACTTACCAAAAATATAAATTTCCACTCTAAGAAAGACACTATTAAGAAAATTACAAGGCATCAGGGCTGGAGCAGTGGCTCAGCAGTTATGGCGCTTGCCCAGCATGCTCAAGTACATGGGTTCAAACCCCAGCACCCACGTACAAAACTAAATGTCATAGCAATGAAAGTTACGTGGAGAACTCAATAAAAATTGATTCTTTGTCTCTCTCTCTCTCTCTCTCTCACTGTCCTTCTCTCTTTAAAAAAAAAAGAAAGAAAAGAAAATTACAAGGCAAGCCAGGAATGCAAGAAAATATTTGCAATACATATATCTGACAAAGTATTGGTGGCCAAAATGTATAAAGAACATCTATAATTAAAAATAAGACAACACAATAAAAATAGTAGGCAAAAGATATGAACAGAATCTTCACAAAAGCAGATATTTGGTCATACTAAGCACATGAAAAAGTGGTCAACATTACTAGTCATTAAGGAACTACTATTGTAAAAATAAGAACGTGGGTGTAAATCCAGGTGAAGGTGTTCAAAAATGGAGTCAGACCTAAAAGCAGCTGAGCAAAGTCTTTTTATTGGGATTGGCGGCTCCTGGGCCAGGTTCACCAGTTTGCCAGAGTAAGGGTGGGCTGGGGAAGCGGCATGTGGCCCTGGCTGGGCAGCAACTTTGTAGTCTGGGATGGACAGAGGAAGTCTGAGGGCCTTGTCTTTTGGGGATTGGCTGGAGACTCCTTCGATCATTGAGCAATTGGCATTGGGGCTTGTCTGTCAGTGTATGATTGGTTGTTCCTTTGCACGCATGCTCATGGGCTGGCTGATGCCCTGCCCCCATCCAGCCACACCTACCTAACATCCTGACCTTTTTGGTAATATAGGGCATCAATTTCCATCTAGCTACTTCTTGCTGTTTATGGGGCACTGTGGGGGAGGGGAAGGTTTGGGTGTTGTTTTGTTGGTAGGGAGGCGGCTGTAGGGATCCAAGAACATTTGGTTGTATGTAACTCCAGCGACCTTGCTCATGCGGTTTTGGGCAAACCTGAGGAGACAGGGAGCAATCATTAGAAGGAGTCTTATCACTAACATGGGAGTAAGGATGGGGTCAGCCAGGTGACAAGAGTGGATTTTAGCCATTCTGGCCTAGAGTCATTTGACTGTTGCTGCCTAAGCCTCTCGCTCAGATATCTGAGAGTTCTGACGTTTTTCTCGACCAGCCCACTTTCACTGATGTAGCAGCAGCATTCCTCTTTTAGGAATAGACATGCTCCCCCTTTGTCTGCCATCAGGAGATCTAGTGCTCGACAGTTCTGCAAGAAAACTTGAGCAATAGATGTTATTTCTCTTTGTAGGGAGGCCAGGGAGGCAGCAAATGCTTCCATTGCCTCTTGGAGTTGCTGTTCTAGCCTCTGGATGGCAGTGACTCCTGCCCCACCTAGAGACAGCAAGTGAGGAGGCTAGGGAGAGTCCAACCACCACTGGTAGGATAATGGCCCGTTTCACCCTAGGGAGGGGATTCTGAGCAAACCAGATTAGGGGAACCCCCTCTAAAGGTGGCATTTAGCTTTTAAGCATGCACATCAAGTAATGTTTAAAAGAGTGATTGCCTTTGTTGGTAAATGTCCATGTAGGACTGAGCTTTGGTTATACTCTCTTGCTAGGTGATTAAGACCAACTTGATCAAAATTGATCTTGTTCCTATCTATTGCTACAAGTCAGCTGAGATTGTCAGGGTCATTCTTGAGGAACTTGTGAAAAGCCTATTGGCTCTTCTATCAGTTGTGCCATCTGCCAGGACAGATCAGGGTCTTGCTGACCATACGTGGCTTCAATTGAAAGCATCAGGGAAATCTCCCTGCCAAATGAACTTCCTGTTTTAGAATGCACACTAGCTGGCTTTCTGTTCTCTAGGGTCATTTGATCTCCCTGGTTGGGAAGTCATGTTACCCAGAGTTGCCAAGCCTGTAGATAAGTCCCATCATCTCCTGAGTTTTGGCTGACCAAACAGGGCAAGGGCCAAAATTTTGACTTTTTTTCTCAACCCTTTAACTTCCTTAAATTTGGTAATCTGGTTTTGGTATTATTAAACATCCAGCAGGCCAGTTTTACCAGTCTTAAAATAGGAGTAGTCTCTCTGAATATACATTTAGGAAACAGTATGAATGATCAGAAAAAGCCTTAGTATGAGCAAACAGATATAAGTCAGGCTTTCATGTGGCAGTGTGGCCCTTCTATGTCAGATACAATACAGAAAAGAGAGCACTTATTGATTACTTTGCCTGTAAACCTATATAAACATTCATCTTATAAACTTTTATATAGAGTTTGAACACTTTCTTGACCTTAAGTCTTAAATAACTTTAACTGATTGTGCCAATTATATTCAACTTAATAACATGCAGACTTCTGAGATTTGCCCTCCACAAACCTTCTGCAATTTAGACACTTACTCAAAACAATTGAAAAATATAAAATGAAATGCCAAGAGAAACAGTATCAGTGATCAAAGACTGATTTATAAATGCAGCCCATTAATGAGAAAATCTCTATGCATTTAAAACAAATGTAGGTCAGGTTTAAAATGAACAATGTTTAAAACACAGCACTTGGTTAACTTGTCTGTCTTAGTTAACATGTCTGCCTTAAACTATGTAACACATATAGAGGAAAGCTAGAAAGTTTAGTTCTCAAATGTATGTGTCTTTAATCATAAAGGTCTAGAATATCAACAATAATATCTTGAAAAACAGTTGCTTATTTAACCAGTCATAGAGCAATCATTTAAGACTTTAAAACAGGTACAAATTCTAGAAAACAGGTACAAATTCTAGATTTAGTTTCCCTAATAACATTTAACAGACATAAGAAATCATCTTAATAAGCATATCAATGTCTTAAGTAACTCTGTTGTTAAAGAATTAGACTTTGCCTTATCAGTATATCTTTCTTACTTGCTGATTTCTTCTTATATTTCCCAATTGTTCTTAAGGTGAAATACTTTGTTTTACAGTGCTTATGTCTAAACAGTTGAAACTTTTGTACTCTTTATATACCTGTTATACCTGTTAAAATTTTATGCCTGTTGGAATTATACCTGTTATAATTGTAATTCTTAACAATTTTGCTTTTAGTGAAGATCCAGAAAGAAAACAATCATAAATTTTTCATTTACCAACTTATAGGACATTTAATAGACCCAAATATGTATTGTCTTATAGAATCCAATAAGCCAAAAGCAACTGAACTCACCGTTAGCAGAAGCATTCAAATGTCCTCTTAGCAAGCATGCATAAAGATTAATCCCATTTATGTTATCAGACAAGTGTAGATAACCAGCACAACCTGTTTCTCCCCTGTTGAAGAAAAATCCTAGAAGCCATGAATGTTACACTTAACATTTAGAAAAATCAGTATTCTATTGATTGACCACCTGGAAAAACATGTGGGTTAGGAATTTCAAAGACATCTTTATTCTTATGTTTAACCAATTTAAATAGAGTCTCTGTAAATGTTTAAGTCACATGAACAAAGAGTCATTTGGATCTATTTTTTAAAAATTTAGTTTATGAGCACTCATTTAAGCAAATGTGGTGCCATGTTGACACAACACACAATACATACATAGACAAACACAATACAGATGTGCACACATAGAGAAAACCAACAGGAGACAGATTTTGTCACCATTTAAGAAAAGAGATGAAGAAAATGAAGGAAATAAAGAGAGGAGAGTGGCAGCTCAACAGTAACACAGGTTTATTTGGGAGAAACCTGTGGAGGGGGTAACCCAGTGGAGGCTGGGCCCCCTCTGCTGCTTACACTTTGGGGTAGATGTAGAGGGAATGAGGGGGGAGGATTGGGAGGAGGAGGAGAAGCAGCTGTAGGAGAGAACAGAGTTGAGTGGGCAGAGGGACTTCCTGGGAGAGGAGAGGGAGGAGAGAGGGAAGAGTGAGGAGAAAAATTGGCCTGAGTAAGAAGCAGGAGGATGGGAGGGTGGAGCTGAGGGTGGAGGAAGGGAAGTACAGACTTTTGCAAAAGAATGCAGCTCTCTTAAGTGTTTCAGAAGTCTTGGAACCTGGAACAGCTTGCACCTCCCAGAATCCTTTTTTCCCCTCCTCCTTTCTGAAACTTAGAGAATGGAACCTCAGGGTATGGGGAAGTGTTACAGTGGTTTGGATTTAAAAGTAACAGTATTTTTTTCTGTCCTCAAATAATAAAAGCTGGGTGTGGTGGCGCACACTGCAATGCCAGTGACTCGGGAGAGTGAGGCAGGAAGATCACAAGTTTGAGACCAGTGTGGGCAACTTAGCAAGACTCTGTCTCAAAATAAATAAAAGGGTTAAGAATGTAGCTCAATGGTAGAGTGCTTGCCCATCAAGTGCAAAGCCCTGGGTTCAATACTTAGTGTCTTTCTCTCCTCTCTCTCTCTTTCTCTCTCTCTCTCTCTCTCTCTCTCACACACACACACACACACACACACACAAAAGGCACATATAGCTAAATGTGATCTTAAGTTTAAGATCTGGGACTTCAAAACTGATGTCATGACTGAAACTTTGGGGGATACTGGGATGAGACTGAACATATTTTGCAGAAAGAGAGACATACATAATAATTATGACCAAAGACAGTATAGTGGCACACCCTGTAATACCATGCCTATGTACTTGAGCTGAGGCAGGAGTTTGAGCTCAGGAGTTTGAAACCAGCTTTAGCAACACATAGATACCCCATCTCAAAAGAAAAAAAAAAGTGTGGCCATGATGGTAAACCAAGAATAATACATTCCTACGCCCTGGTCTTCATCCCTCCCTAAAACCATACTCCTTGCCATGGGAGAGCACATGCCATTAATTTCCTCATCCCTTGGCTTTGGATTCGGTAACATGAATCCTTTTGGCCAATGGGCAGGAGACTAAAGGCTTGGAAAGTACTTGTGCAACTTGTTTGCTTTCTTGTGCTTCTGCCATCACCAGCACTAAGAACACCACTGCATTTACTGGTGTAAGAGTGAAAGACAAATATAGGGAGCTAAACTACTCCAGCCCAGACCAGACTAGACTGACCAAGATCTGACCTAGCTGAGATTAGCAAAGTTGTGCTGCCACTGCAGTAAATGAGTGAAACATATGGTGAATGATTGCTGTTTTAAGGCAGAGATTTTGTGATTGTTCCTGAGTACCTTTATTACAGCCATAGTTAACTGATACGACAATCATCATTCAGTTGGCGTTGGGCAGAAAAGGTTTTGCACAATTGTTTCACCCTTCATATGTGTCTGTTTGTGTCTCTTTTTATATACCACCCTGGATTTCCTGGATGACAGAGGTGGGCCTGATCTATCCTAGGACAGCCCCTTGACAGGGTTTTGAAGAACTATATGGATAGATCATAAAGTTGAGACATAGAACAGATTTTCCCGTTCATCTCTAGTGAGATGAATCCCTGGAACATGGGTAGTCTCAGGGCCCAAAGGCAGGGACTCACCTGCTAGGCAGGTTTTGGTGTCTCCATAATCAATGAGGAGGCAGTGTGGGTACCCCAGGCACCAAGCAGCTGGTCAGCATCAGGGGCCAGACCTGTGGGGCACCTAGGAGCTCCCTGGGGAGGCAGAGGACAAGACAGGATAGATGTTTCCTTTCCACAGTCTTGCCCACCTTCCCCCTTTACCCTCTGCCCACCTGCTAACCTGGTTGCAGAGGGTCGCATTGACTTGGGACTATTTATATCTAGTTCTGGGTCTGGACATCAAGATCCTTCCAACCCAGGTAGGAACTAATAGAGGACAGAGATCCTGCCCTACCTTATCCCTAGCAACTCCTCTCCCCAGGGATCCAGGCTCTTCATTTTCCTCTTTTTTTCTGTGATGACCAGGACAAGTTCTTCTTTAAAAGCCCAAATCTTCACCCTCTCCTCTGTTAAGACCTGTTCTTTGCATCTTGTCCTGGAGAAAATGAGAAAAGGTGATTCACACTGAAGTTTGGTAAACTGAAAAGCCTTTTTTGTGTTTTGGATACATGGTTATGAACAGGGTTTCAATTCTTTCATGCAAAGAAGCAATGCTTTAATATAGGCTGGTAGATAGGGGGAAATTTTGGGTTAAGAAAGATTTTTATGGGCATCTCTGAAAACGCAAAATGCAAAGGGGAAAGGGCACCTTACCTCAGTGCAACTAGGTATTCCACCATGACCCCCGGGCGGAGACAATAGCTGAGATCATGAACATGGCCCTTGCAGCTTGTTGGGGGCACTCTCCCCCAGGCACATAAGCTGAATGTTCATGCTCACACCTGGATATGTGCAAGGAGGGGTGCATCAGCCACCAAGAGGGTCCTGGGAGGCTTGCATGTCTTCCTGGCCTCCCTCGACACCAACCTCATGTCTGTTGGATCATGGCTCTGAGGACCATTCCTTCATTCCGCACACTCTGAGGGATTCCACCTCACCTGCTCTAGGCTCAACAGGATCCCAACTCCACCCATCTGGACTCCTGGGAAAGAAGTTGACTTTCCCGGATAGGCTCCCACTCTGGTCCCTTAACACAGCCCCATATATTCATGGAATCTTTCTAGATGTGCGTCACTGCAACAGTTTGAATGTTGAATGTTCCCCAAAAGCCCATGTGTTTGGTCTTCAGGGTAGTGTTATTGAGAGGTGGTATGGATCTTTATGAGGTGGGGCCTTATGGGAGGTCCTTAGAACACTGTGGGCATGTGGGATCTCAGTCTCTTCCTTTTCCTCTTTACTTATGAGATAAATAATTCCCCCCCACATGCTCCGCCTATGATATGTTGCCTTCACCAGAGCCTAAAGCAAAGGTGTCACTCCAATGTTGGACTGGAATCTCCAGAACCAGGAGCCAAAATAAACTGTTTTTCTTTATAAGTTAATAGCCTCAGGTATTGCATTAGAGTGATGGAAAGTTGATATTGCAGTCTCTAAGGGCTAAGGAGTGGATGGGAGGAAAAGGGCAAGACTGTGTCTTAGATGCCCCCCTGTCCAGGCTTTCATGTCACACCTTCATTGATCCTACAATTGTACATTCTCACCCCATTCTGATTTCCCCAGGGACACACCTGACACCTATATAGCCAGTGGGAAAACAGAACTGAACAGTACCCTTGCTGCTCACCCCAGATGGTATCAAAGAGATCACCAGGGACATCTCACCAAGGATCACAAAGATTACTGTACTGAAAGGAAAACTGAAGACTGGAGGAAGCCAGTGTTCTGCCCAAAGTCAGCAGTGCATCACTGATAGCCCATGAGCCAAAGCTCAGATTTCCTATGTCAACAGTATGGATGATGACAGAGATTATGAAGTAGAATAAAAACTTGATCTAGTGGTAACTCCAGTTGTAACTACAATTATAATTGTAAAAATATATGGCTTCTTCACTGGAAATAATAAAATCCACTAAATAATTAAGTATTTTCCCTGGTGAATGTATTTTGTTCCATTTCAATACTCAATGCCAGAAACACTTGGCTTTTACCTGGCACGGACAGTAATACACCTTAACCAACCCACCTTAAAGATATAACAGCTGTATAGTTGTGGGCCACAATCTATTTTAAGGGGGATTCTTCTGGCCCCCTGCTTTTATGAATTCACATTGACAGGGCCTGGAGAAGAGGAAGCAGCAAGTACATTACATGTCTTGGTAAAGTATGATACAGTAGAAGAGTACAAATGAGGGAGGCAGCTGCTACATCAGTGGCATTGCTCAGGTCCAGTATATTTCCTCCAAGGTGAGAACATCTTTCTGCTTTGGAAGCAATATTACTATGATTTGGATCTGATTTGTTCCCTTAGAATTAGAAGCTTAGTCCTCAATGTGGCAATGTTAAAGGTGGCGGGACCTTTAAGAAGAGGGGCCTAATGGGAGGTCATTACTAGTACCTCTTCTCACTCTGAATTCAAGTCTTACTCTATGATCATTTTTTTTTTTTTGGCATCAGGGATTGAACCCAGGGGTGCTTTACCACTAAGCCACATTGTCAGTCCTTTTTACATTTTATTTTGGGACAGGGTCTTGCTAAGTTGCTGAGGCTGGCTTTGAACTTGCAATTCTCCTGCCTCAACCTTCCAAGTACCTGGGATTACAGGCATGCACCATTGTACCTGGCTCTTACTATACGCTCTTTCCCTCTTGCATGAGCTCCTACCATTGTGATGCCATCTGCCATCAAGTCCTTACCAGAATCAAGCCAATGCCAGTGCCATACACTTAAGCCTCCAGAAATGTGAGTTAAGTAAACTTCTTTCCTTAGTACCATACCCAGGCCCAAGCAATTTGTTATAGCAATAGAAAAATAAACTAATGCAAATGTACACCACACTGGGTATTGTGACCTGACACATTTACCAGGAGACTTGAAAACCCGGCAGCCATGAGTAGAGCTGAGAAAGAGAAGTATTCTTTACTGAGTCTAAACCAAGTTCAAAGAGCTCTGCCATTTGAGTCTTTAGATCTAGGGGATCCTATGGTGTTCAAAGTTTCTGTGGTAAATGAAACACCCTAAAAGAAGAATCACAAAGCAAGATCTAGAATTTTGGAGTAAATCCACTCTACTTCAGTGAATTATTATCCTCTTAGTGAGAAATAGCTCCTGACTTTGTAACTAGGCCCTAATAGGGAATAAATACTAAGCTATGGAACACCAGATGGCCATATACCCATCATGAACTGACTGCTACACAACACTCCTCTGCTAAGGATGAATGTACCTACTAGCCTTTCATCACTGAATAGAAATAGGATATAACAAACTTGCTTCATACAGGCCCCAAAGATTCCCACAAGCATGGAACTAAAAGATAATAAAGGAGTTAAACCCCTTCTACAGACAGAGTTTTGAGCATGCAATTTTGTCCCTTTTTCAAGAGGGACTTTGACTTTCTAGCTTTCAGAACCATCAGAAAATTGATTTCTGTTCTGTTACAAAGTTTCAGAAATTTTGTTATAGCAGCAGAAATGGTCTAAAGGACTAATAACTCAGTATTGGGTAATGAGACATGGTACCTTTTTTGAGAGTTTCTTTTTTCCTTCTAATATAAGTATCAGCCAGGAAGAAATTTCCATTCTACTGGATGCTATTGCATCTCAATCAGGTACTATTATAGCTTTCCATCTACAAATCTGAGGACAAGGCTGACATACAGTAGAGACTGCAGCTCGGAGGAAATCTCAGAGGAACAGAGCTGGAATACTGATGTATTCCTGAAGTCATTCACCTACAGACTTCCTCTTGTATGAGATAAAGGTTTCCTATTGTTTTAGTCAACTGAGTCCTGCTTTTCTGTTCCTTGTAATTGAAGACATCCTAAAGGACATACCTATTAAATACAAAGACACAATATGTGGTAATTTTGCATACAACTACAGAAGTTATGTCAGTGAATGAAGAAGGGCAGGTACCAATGGAACTTACTACTTTGCCATGAATCCAAAATCCAGAAGTGGATGACTCTGGCATGTAATAGTCTCCTGAAGACCTCACATAATTAGGACCACAAGCCCACTAAGAATGAAAAATGGGGGGTTGGGGATTTTGCTCAGTGACTGAGCACTTGCCTAGCACATGCAAGGCCCTGAGTTCAGTCCTCAGCTCCGAAAAAAAAGAATGAAAAATGGAAGCTAGGCACAGTGATACACACCTATAATCCCAGCAACTTGGGAGGCTGAGGCAGGAGGATCGCAAATTTGAGGCAACTTAGTGAGACCCAGTCTCAAAATAAAAATTAAGAAAGGCTGAGGATGTAGCTCAGTGATAAAGCACTCCCGGGTTCAATTCCCAGTATAACAAACACTAAAACAAAACAAAAACAAAAAAGCAAACAAGTGAAGATTTGGACAAGGTGCAGTGGCATGTGCATGTAATTCCAGCATTGCGGGAGGCTGAGGTAAGAAGATTGCAAGTTCAAGGCCTGCCCTAGCAATTTAACAGGGCCCTAAGCAAGTAAAAAACTTACCAAGACCCTGTCTCAAAATCGCAAAAAAATAAAAACAAGGCTGGGGATATAGCTCAGCAGTAAAGTGCTCCTGGGTTCAATCCTCAGTACCTAAATAAATCAATAAAGATTTGGATCACCATGCTGGGCAAACAGCCTCTATCTATTGAAGTGCTGGCACAAGACAAGAGTAGAAGACTGGAGAATTAAGTCACTTAACAAAAGTCTTGTGACTGGTTGCAAAACCAAGGATGGAACATTTACCTTCATTTCCAGGCTTTCTGCATCATATGTTTTAAAATAACTTCACCCACTACTGTCTTTGTGCTTAATTAGTTTTACTTTTCCTTCTTTCCTCCTCCTTTAAGGTGTGTTCATGGAACAATCCCTCTCATCTGGTTTTGTTTTCTACAGTTTGTCAATCACAGTTCAAAAATATTAAATGGAAAAATTCCAAAAGCAAATAATTCATGTTTTAAATAGCTTATTACAATATTCTAACTGTTCAATGTTTTATTAGTTATTATTGTTAATCTCTTACTAAGCCTAACTCATAAATTTAATTTTATCATAGGTATGTATACATAGAAAAAACATAGTAAGTATAGGGTTTGGTATTGTTTGTGGTTTCAGGCATCTACTGGGTCTTAGCATATACCCCCTGCAGATAAGGGGAAATCACTGTATTTTAATTAACCATTAAGTACAGAATATTAAGAGTCTAACTAACTGCAGGGCTGGCAGAAGAATAAAGATCATGTAGAACTGCTGCACTCAGAAAGAATACCTCTACTACATTATTCCTGGCGGTTGTGACAAGACAATGCTATGAGTGTTTTTATACAGGGAAAGGTGAATACAGATGCTGATATATGTGGCATGGTTGTGCAATGTTAGATGGGATCACTTTTGGAACCAAATGTTATGGAAGAAAGGGTCTATGTAGTATGGTAGCTAGCAAAGGTGTGGACTGTGGTAGCCATTTGTGTTGTCTGGAATTGTCTCTCTCCCATTCCTTCACAAATTTAGTCATCTTACCCAAGACGGACCATGAACAACCCATCTTCCCAAATTCTGGATCTTTTTTTTTTTTTTTCAGATTTTTTTTTTTTTTTTAAGAGAGAGGAACAGTGAGAGAGACAGAGAAAGAGAGAAACAACTTTATTTAGTTTTTCACATGGCCTTAGTTGCTCCAACACTTAGTTGTGTACGTGGTGCTGGGGTTTGAACCCGGGTCCTCGTGCTTGCCAGGCAAGCGCCGAAACCACTGAGCCACCACTCCAGCCCCCCAAATTCTGGATCTTGAATGAAGATTTTGGAGATAGAATGTGGCTAGGACTGAGTGGGCTGAAGGCATCTCCCTGGAGGAAATCCTGAAGCTTTGACTGCTGAGACCCTTGCCACCTGGGTTTATGCCCTTCTCGAGGCCTGGCTTTTAAACAAAAAGCTTTTCATTCTGATGAGCTGCCTCAATATCCTTCCAGTTATTATAATTTTTTTAAAGAGAGAGAGGGACAGTGTGTGTGAGAGAGAATCAATTTATTTAGTTTTTCATGCAGCTTTTGTTGTTCGGACACTTTGTTGTGTGTGTGGTGCTGGGGTTCGAACCCACGTCTTGGCACTTGCCAGTCAAGTGCCGTAACCACTGCACCACTGCTCCAGACCTCAGTTATTACAATTTTTGATCATGTTAGAGTCAGTTTCCGTTGTTTGCAAACCAGGAACTGTATCAGATACATAGTGGGAGGGAGAAAATACTTGCATAGGATCAAATTGCACTTATTGGTAGACATGAAACTAGAAACCAGGAGTCTTCCCTCCCTCATTGCACAGAACTCCTTTCTCTACCAAATTTCCTTGAAAATGTGACTCTCAAACTATAGGTAGAGTAAGACACTGGTAAGGAGCTGATCTGGGCCTGAGCCTGCTGGGCATTTTCCTTTTCTCACATTCCTGGGACACTGGGGGTGGGGGGACTGAGGGTACAAGGTGTTACACAGAAAGCACTTACCTTCTCGGCTTAATGGCATTACTCCAAGAAGCCCCACATGGGGAAAACAAACACAATGAGGGACCACAAAGCAGAAACAAGTGGTCAGGCAATTGTTCTCCAGTATGCACTCACCATGCTTCATTGGTGAATTTCTGAATATGTTATAGAGATGCCAGTCGGCCTCCTGTGGATGGGGGAGATGGTGATGCTGGACAGGACAGGCCTTCTCCACCAGGGACTGTGATTCTGCAGAGTGTTAGGCAGAACCTGACCTAAGCAACACCATTTTAAATCTTATCCTCCATCTTAGAACAGCACCCACCTATCCCTAAACTCCAGACCTACCTATCCCTAAACCCTGGACTCACCTATCCCTAGACCCCAGACCCATCTACAATACTCCACCATTGTACAAAGAAACCCTAAACACTCCATCATAAGAAAGGACCCTTCTCTGACAACTCCTTAGAAGCACCCTAATCTTCTTTTCCCTTAGTCCTCTATATCTACCCATCTGTAAGTGGAAGATGGGTCCCGGACTCTACTGGGGTCCCCCTCTGCAGCTTTCTCCCAACAAACCTGTGTTACGGTTGAGCTGCTGCCACTCTCCCCTCTATTTCCTCTACTCACTTCTTTCTTTACACAGAGCAGTCAGCAAGGCTCCCGAGCTCCCTTGGGACAGGAAAAAACTCACCTGTGCTCAAATGAAAATTGTAGGTCCAGGCTTCCTGTATTCTGACTGACCACCTAAAAATTAGGGGTTCCTATGACCCTCTCCTGGGGTCCAATAATTTGCTATAACAGCTCACAAAGCTCAGAAAGCTACTACCCTTATGATTACTGCTATATCATAAAGGATGTAACTCAGGAACAGCCAGATGGAAGAGAAAGATAAGACAGGCTCCTGGAGGTGGTGGTATTTGGAGCTTTCATGCTCTCTCTGGGAACACTACCTTCTCAACACCTCACTGTATTCACAAATCTCTAAGTTCATCAAATCTCATTGTTTAACAGTTTTTGTAGGAACTTAGTCTTCAGTTCTTCTCCCTTTCCCAGGGGTCAGCATGTAGGGCTGAAAGTTCTGACTTTAATCTCTTGGGCTTTTTGGTGCAGCTCCATTCTGAAGCTACCTAGGGGCCTGGCCCTAAATCACCTCATTAGCATAAACTCAGGTATGATCAAAAGGTGGTCATTCCAAATAATAAAAGAGTCTCCTATCGTTCAGTAAATTCTAAGGGTTTTAGAAGCTCTGTGCTAGGAACTAGGGTCAAAGGTCAAATATGGTTCTAATTATACTACATCCTTCAAGCCCACACTGTCCCTGTTCTACCCTGCTTTTTGCCCCAGGCAGCCACCTGTACACCTCCCTCCCTGATTGGCTTTCTCTTTGACTTGGCCAATGGTGAGCACCAGCAGGACCTCAGAGGTGGCAGGAAAGGGAGATAGGGGTTCCCTCTGTTCTTTTCCTGTGAGGTCACTGCAGGCTGACTGTAACCCTGTAGAGATTGTACTCTTTGTTCATTAAGTCTTGGAATTAGGCCCAGAAAGGTGAAATGACTTGCCCATGGCCTCAGCCACACACCAAGGTTACACCCAGGAAGTTCAGACTATACTGAGCCCCACCCTCCAGGGCTGCCTCTTCAGGGGAGTGAACAGAAGCCATGTGGTTATGAAAGACTGCATGGGGAAGACCCAGACATCCTTCCTTTGATTAGAGATGAAATATATTAGTTTTAAGCCTCCCATCAGGACATCAGGGAAGGCAATGGGTTCAGGTGTTGAGCCAGCTCTTTCACCTGCCCCAGTTCAGGGTAATAACTGACAATCTGGGCCTGCCACATCCATCCAGAAGGAGGAAATACACAAGGAAGTTGGAACCAGGACCAGTTTTCTCTTATCTTGGCTGTAATCTTTCAAGAGAAGCCACTATCAAAGATTCTTTCCTTGACCAAATTCTATTAATACTCCTTTGAGTTATTTTTCAATTAGCCCTCAACTTTTGGACTTCTGTGTTCATTGCTGCATTATCTAGAATTAGCAAGAATCTTGTGTCAAAAGACAATTAAGTTGCAACAATTTAGTTGATCTTGATCGGTTTTCAGTCTTAGAATCAGACAACACTTCATTCCATAAAACAGAATGAGTTTTAATGGTCCAAGTCCAGATAGTATTACTGACAGAGAAAGGCTTGAAGAAAGCAAAAACGATACCAAAGAGCAAATCAGTCATTTTAAAGCTATTTTCCTTGTAAGGTAGAGATAGGAATACACAACAATTGGTATCATGTTATTTCAGGTTACTTCTTTTATGTTAGGATTAAAGCAGAGAGATCTTTATTATCATGTTTATTGAAACTGGCCTGTTCAGGAAATTTGACTATTCTCTAATCCTTATCTCAGAAGGTCAAATAAATAGCTGTTATGGCTTGGAATTAAAAATGTCCCGCAAGGAGCTCATGTGTTAGGAAATATTGCAATGTTTAGAAGTGAAAAGATTGGATTATAAAATTTGTGACTTTATTGGTGGATTAAATCAATTTGATGGATTAATAATTTGAATGGAAGTTGGAGTGGTGGCTCAGTGGTAAAGTGCTGGTCTGATATGCACCAGGACCCGGGTTCAAACTCTAGCACCCCATACACAACTAAGTATTTGAAAAACAAAAACCAGAAAAAAATAAAATTGACTCTTTCTTTCTCTCATTCTCTCTTTAAAAAAAAATAATAACAGGGGCTGGAGTGGTGGCTTAGCAGTTATAGCACTTGCCTGGCATGTGTGAGAATGCAGGTTCAAACCCCAGCACCACGTATACAGCGAAGTGTCAGAGCAATGAAAGCCACATGAAAAACTAAAAATAAAATTGATTCTCTCTTTTTCTCTTACTTCCCTCTCTCTTTAAAAAAATAAGTAGGGGCTGAAGCAGTGGCTTGGCAGTTACGGTGCTTGCCCGGCATGCATAAGTGCATGGGTTTAAACCCCAGCACCCACATACACAACTAAGTATCATAGCGACAAAAGCCATGTGAAAAACTCAATAAAAATTGATTCTCTCTCTTTCTCTCTCCTTCTCTCTTAAAAAAATAAACAAAATAAATAATAATTTGAATGGACTATTGGGTGATAACTATAGTTGGGAGGGGCATGGCTGAAAGAAGTAGGTCATTGGGAGTATGCACTTGAGGACTATTTCTTATCCCTGGTTCTTCTTTCTCTCTCTGCTTCTCAACTGCCATGAGCTAAGTATCTTTCCTCCACCACACCATAATGTTTTGCCTCACTTCAGACTAGAGCAATGGAATCTGCAGACATGAACTGAACCTCTGAAACTATGAGCTCCCCAAAACTTTTCTTCCCCTAAATTGTCTTAGTCAGGTATTTTGATCACAGCAACAAAAATATGACTAACACAGCTGGGCGCAGTGGCGTACGTCTGTAATCCCAGTGACTTGGGAGGCTGAGAAAAGAGAATTGTAAGTTCAAAGCCAGCCTCAGCAAATTAGCCAGGTCCTGAGTAACTTGCCGAAACCCTGTCTCAAAATAAAAATAAAATAAAACACAATAAAAAGGGCTGGGGATTTGACTCAGCAGTTAAATGCCTCTGGGTTCAATCCCAATACAAAAAAAAAATCTGACTAGTTTTAGTGTGATGATATGGAACTTTTAGTGTGATTCCATTTTGACTTTTAGCCTGGTCTGTTGGAGCCCAGTATAGAAGCTTAGTAAAAACAATGTCCTCCTGTAATATTTATTTAACACCTGATAAGTTGGTGTCTATACTGGATCACACTCATAAATGATGTTTCCTATTAATCATTTATTTCTTCCACTGACCCCTACCCTACTTGTTAGCTACAGCACTTGCCCTTGCTGTACTCAGAATTGAACCCAGTCTCTCTCCTCCACTGCAGAATCCCACTGCAGTGTTCCCTGCACTTATCGATATGACTTCAATAAACTCTTCCTTACCATGATTTAAACAAGTGTCGTTGATTCTTTTTTTTAATGGAATAGTATGTTTTCTTTAATATCATTCAGCAGACTAGGAGGAGCCTCCAAGTCCCAGAAAATCTCATTTTTGAGGGATGGTGATGTCCCACAGGAGGCAAGATCTGATCCTGCCCTGCCATGGAGGGATCCCTCCCTGGTATGTGATTCTGCACTGAAGTGGGTACTAAAAGGCTTGTTCAATAGAATGAATAAATAAACCAATGCAGCCAGTGCAGAGCTCTCTTTCTTAACCCTCTCATTTCATCCTTTCTTTAATGGACTGGGCTGCTACCATTGTTTCTGCTCTGAATACCCCTTCTATCTGTCTTTGGATAACAAATAGTCCTTTGGGGTAAGTTATCTCCACTGATCAATTATAGCCTCTCAGCCTTCATAAAAGTGATTACCTGAGTCAGACTTGGGCAATTTAAGTAGTCCATCCTCTTGACCACATGATTAGTCTAGGGGTGGGCATGAGTCAACCGGACTATTCCTAGACCTTTCATCTGCTGGGAGGCAATTCTCAGCGTGTAGGAGGTGAATATGGTGATGGCTGCATTCTTGCCCACTGGGCAGAGAATGAGGCCAGGCAAGGGCAGTAGAGCAGTAGAGTCACAGTTCTGTCCTGGGGTCTGGTTCCTATAGCTTTTACCCCCATTCTGGATGTAGCCCCACCTGGCTCCCATCTGTTGACCAGACACTTGTCCTTCTTACTTAAGCAATTTAGAGCTGAACTTCTTTCACTGGGGTTGCAAGATTCAACTTTTCCCACAGGAATTCATTGAACATTAACGTGGGCTAGGTTAGTATAAAGTGCTAGAGACTCAAATATGGAGCAAGAGAGAAGAGAGGGCCTTCCAGTGGAAGGAAGCTTATAGGAAGTGCTGTATCATGGACATTTGGGAAACTACATTTAACATGCTTTATTATCAGGGTTGTTGAGGTGAAGGTGGATGACAGGAGGCCTAGAACTTGAGGTGTCCTATAGGTACTGGGGAGAATCACTGAATGTTTCTGGGCATGGGAGTGACTAGACAAATTTGGGAGGCTCAAGAAGGAAAAAGCTGAGCTGGGCACAGGAGCCTGTAATTCCACCTACTCAAGAAGCTGAGGCAGGAGGATAATATAGAGAGGAGGCCAGCCTGGGCAACAAAGCCAGACCCCCATCTCAAAAAAAAAAAAAAAAAAAAAAAAAAAGAAGAGAAAAAAGCAAGCAAGCAAGCAGGCAGACGGGTAGGCTGGCGGTTCAGTGGTCAAAGCGTTCGCCTGGCATGCACGAGGACCCAGCTTCATACCCCAGCACCACATATACAATGAAGTGTCAAAGCAGTGAAAACCACATGAAAAACTAAATAATAAAAACTGAGTCTCTTGGGGTTGGAGCAGTGGCTCAGCAGTTAGTGTGTGTCGGGCAAGTGCAAGGACACGAGTTCAAACCCCAGCACCACATATACAACCAAGTGTCGGAGCAACAAAGGCTACATGAAAAACTAAATAAAATTGATTCTCTCTCTCTCTCTCTCTCTCTCTCTCTCACTGTCCCTCTCTCTTAAAAAAAACCAAAGAAATAAACAGCAAGTGAGTCAAGGTAGGGGAGAGAGGAAAAGAGGAGGAGGAGTAGGAAGGGGAAGAAGAACATGAAGGGGGAGGGAGAGAGGGAGGAGAGGAGGATAAAAAGGAGGAAGTGAAGGAAAAAAGAGGAGAATGAGGAGAAAAAGGAAAAGGAGGAGAAGAAGAAGAAGAAGGGAGAGAATGGAAGGAGGAACGGAAGGTAGAGAGGTGGTGGGGGAGGGAAGGCTGCTGAAGGCAGGGATGCCAGTGAAGAGGCTGCACCACAACTGGTTTTGTGGGGGAGACACAGAAATATATGAATTCTAGAGATGGTTAGGATGGTCTTGGTGACCAAGAGAGGAAGGCAAGTACAAAGGGTGATGCCCATATCACTAGGTGGAAGGTGGAGTCATCTGATAAGATCAGGGACTCAGAAGACACCAGTTTGGGGGAGGAGGCAGATCTCTATTCAAACCTACAGAAGTCTGTGGGATGTCCCAGTGGAGAAGGACACATGGAAGGACGCAGTACTAAATGAATGTTGAGCTAAAGTCCCACAGTGGGCAGCTATCAGCCCCCACCCTGTACTTACTCAGGCAGTGACCTTGGGCACAGAAGGTACATATCAAAGTTGGAGCATTGAAAATGGAGAGATTATAGCTGAACTGAAAAGTTCCACCAATGCCAGCTGCACAGACGATCAAGAACAGGATTCTACCCTGATTCCTAGGAGATATGGGAGGATATAGAGTGACCAGAAACAATCTCATTCTCCCTCCATGGGCCACACCCATTTATCTGAACCAGGCAACACTTTGCAGATAAGGGAAACTGAGAGGAGTTGCCTAGATCACATGGCTAGCAGGAAGCAGGAGAAATCAAGTCTTTTGCTTTGAGTCCAGGATGTGACTCCACCTCACACCCGCTATGCCAGCATTTTCCTGAGATGGAGAGCAGTTCCTAGCCTTCTGTGCTTGTCTGTCCTTAGGCATGTCTGCCATGGTTATGGAGGATGGTCCCTTGTGTTGGGGACCAGTGGAGTGAAGCTCCGCCTCTAAAGGACAGCAGAACCTGAGCCCCAGTGACTTCCCCCCAGTACTGCAAGAAAGACATACTCATTAAGATTTTTAAAAATTAGTATATACCAAAGTTCTCCACTCTCCTTAAAGCACATGATGAAATGCCTCCCTTAGATATTTTCCTAGGCTTTCACAAAGTAGTTGATCTTATAAAAAGTAGTTGATCTTATAAAAAGTAGTTGATCTTATAAAAATCAATTCATTAAGCAATTCAAAAATCACTGTTTTTCTTGTTCTGGAAAATCGTACTGCAGATTTAAAGTCCTACAAGTCAAATTCATTAAAGGATATTATTATTTTGAATAGTTAAATATAAATTTTACAACAGAGAATTTTTGGCTAAAGATTTTGTGAAGACTTTTCAAAATCTACTGTCTATTCATTATCAAGTACTTGTCCCAATCAGGGAGGATGCTGGGAAACAGAGCCAGAGAAAAGATATAAGTGCATTGACTATTCTGTGACATACTGCGCTGGGGAGTGAAGTACAAGAAGAGGCTTTGGAGGACAGGATTCTGCTGAGGACCTTGCCACAGTTCTGAAGACAGGTCAATGACAGGACACTGGCCAGCCATAATTCCCGTTTGGCCTAACTAACTTTCTCCTAAACCGAAAGTCATAGGAGTAAGCAAGGCAGGAACTCAGGAATCTGGTATCTTGTCCCACCTAGGCCATGTCACAGCTTCAAGGGGGTTACATGTAGGTGAGAGATCCCCAAAGACAGTACTTTTGCAGGAGGCAGCAAGAGACACAGTGCTTGATAACAATTGACCCTATTAGGCAGGAGATGAAGACAGGTCTCCAAGGCTACAGAAAAATTTTTAATTCAATGAGATCATGCATGTAGAGAGCCTAGTACTATGCTTGATCAGGATGAGCATTCAGACATTACCCATGATGATTATTATTTCAGTAAACAAATATTTATTGCCCCACTACTATGGGCAATAAACCTACTGTTCCAGGTTGCTGGGGATATAACAATGAATAAGAGACAAAACCAGTGATGCCAGAGAGCACATACATACACCCACAATGTCAAATGATGGTACAGAGTCCTAAAGCAGGAAAGGAGAATAGGGAGTGTTTAGTGTTAAATATGGTGGTCAGGGAATATGGCCCGAGAAGGCAACATCTGCGCAAAGACTTGAAAGAGGTGAGGAATTTGCCAGGCATCTCTCTGAAGGAAATCAGGCCAGACTGGGGAGAACCAGAGATGTAATGGGCTGAGTGGGCATTCTTCTCTGGCTATCCTCATTCCCTCGGTGAGGCAGGACGCCAGGTGACAGCTGAAGAGCATGGAAGAGGAACAGTAAGGGCAGGAAACAGTCACAGGAGTGAGTGGCCAGGACTGCCTTTTTGGGGAGGGGTCTGTCCATCTGGCCCACACAAGGAGCAAGGACCATGGGGACATCACGATCAAGAAAGGGTTGCTAGACTGGAATATCTTACAGGCATGAATACCTGTTTATGCTCCTTTGAACCCATCACCTAACTCCACCGTACAAACATCCACAAGGCAGTTTTGTACAACTGGACACCTTTGTTAAGCCTTCAAGGGTGGCTGCTCCTGTATAGTTCACGCGGGTCCCCAATCCCTCATCAGAAATGCCTGGACCAGGCGGGTTTTGAAATTCCGAGCATTCCAAATTGCAGGAGGGCATGAAATTCAAAGGAAAGAGCAGACTTCGAAGTATAGTTCTGTCCCTGGGACACCCTGGCCACTAGGGGCCTGCCGCAGATAAACCTGTACGCCGAGCGAGGGCGATGCAGCAGCGGCGAGCGGAGGGTGAGGTGACAGCGCGCGCGCAGTGGAAGTTTGAGCCCAGTGCAGGAGTTAAAGCTGAAGCGGCCGCACAAGCCCAGTGGGTGTCGAGGGTTGTCTTCTGAGATTTCGCGGCCCGGGAATGCTCAAGAGACTCAGGTGAAGGCGCGCTGGGCGCAGTGACGCTAAGGTGCTGGCTGAGAGCCCCGGGGGCGCAGGCGTAGGAGGTCTGGGTGTTAAGAGAGGCTGGGGGCTTTTGGTGGAGTGGCTCACCTGAGTTTTAGGCTCCGGTTCAACTGCCATACCCTTCACTTCCGCAGCTCTCGACTTCGCCGAGCCCAGAGGACGTCTCTGTAGACCAGAAGGAACTCTGGGCTAGCTGAGCCCAGCCGACCCCCTACATCCGACCCTGCGCAGGACGGACTGCCAGCTTCTGAGTTCTCACCAGAAATTCCTTCCCGGGCTCCTTGTCCTCCCGCAGCCTCTAGACCGAATCTCCTAGGTCCCTTCCGCTCGCCCTCAGCCCTTTTTTCCCCCCCAGGGCTGAGGACCGAACTCGGGGCCCTGCGCATGCATGCTAGGCAAGCGCTCTGCCACTGAGCTAAATCCCCAACCCCTCGCTCGCTCTTTGATTTCCGCCTTGTGGCTCTGCCTGCCACCGACATCTAGGAGACTTATGCTTCCTGGCGCTCTGGGTCGGCTGAGTTCTTGATTGTGCACTGAAACTACCCAACACGCACACCTTAGTCGGGGTGCCCCGCCTCCGTTTTTCCAGCGGAGGGGCAGAATTAGTAGGAACTGAAAGGCAGACCCACCAGTGTCTAGAGCGCTGTTGTCTTTGAGTACCAGGCAAAGCCGGTGACAAGGGGAAAGCGCGGACCAGTCTCAGGTTTCTCCCAAGGCATCCAGTGCGTGAAAGGTCGGCCGGGCCTGTTTGGGGCGCTCTTGTAAGTGCGGAATCACGAAGTTCACTGGGCAGGCTTTTAAGAGCCTCCGTGGAATTCAGGCGGTGAAACCATACTTGCCAAAGATGCTATTTGCACGGAAGCAAAGAGCCAGTAGAGACCTTATGAAGTCCTCTTGAGAAAAGGCTGCCATAGGTAGGTAGACACCATAATAGGTATTGCACTATCTCTATTGTTCATGCTTTGTTTTGCTTTGAACTTTTAAACAGTTTCTAGAAACATCATGCATTTTTTTTCCACATTTTTATTGGTGCATTAAAATTGTACCTAGTGATGGAATTTATTGTTATATATTCATACATGCAGATAATATAATTTGGTCAATATTCCTCCTCAGCACTTCCCCTTTCACTCCTCCCATCCCCTGGTCCCTTTCTTCTGCTGACCTCTCACTCTTTCTCTCTCTCACTCCAGTTTTTATTGAGTGGGAATTATTTAGTATCTGAGAGGTGCAGAATATACTTCTTTTTTTATCTCCCTCTTTACCCCTTCTGCCCTTCTTCCCCTCTCCCCTTCTTTTTCCTCTACTAGACTTCCTTTAGTTCACCTATTAATTTGTATTTGAATGTAATCTTATCCTTCCCTCCGTTTCCTTTATTTTGCTCTAGCTTCCAGATATGAGAGAAAATATTTGACCTTTGAGTTTCTTAGTTTGGTTAACTTCACTTAGCATGATATTCTCCATTTCTATCCAGCAAATGCCATAATTTCATTTGTAGCTGAGTAAAACTCCATTGTATAAATTTACCACAATTTCTTAATCCATTCATCTCATGATTTGATAATTTAGCTATTGTGGATTGTGCTGCTATAAACATTGATGTGAGTGTGTTGCTGTAGTATACTGATTTTATATCTTTTGAGAAGAGCCCCAGGAGTGGGATAGGTGTGTCATATGGGGTTCCATCCTTAGTTTTTTGAGGAATCTCCATACTGCTTTCCAGAGTGGTTGAATTAGATTGCGGTCACCCACAATGTACAAGTGTTTTTTTTTTCCCCACAAGCTTGCCAGCATTTATTGTTGTTTGTATTTTTTTTTTTTAAGGAGAGAGAAAGAGAGAAAAGAGAATCAATTTTATTTAATTTTTTATGTGGCTTTTGTTGCTGTGACACTTCTTTGTGTATGTGGTGCATGGGGTTCAAACCCACATCCTCGCCTAAGCCAGGCAAGCACCATAACCATTGAGCCAATGCTCCAGCCACTGTTGTTCGTATTCTTGATGTTTGCCATGCTGACTACAGTGAGATGATATCTTTTTTTCTTTCTTTCTTTTTTTTTTTTTTTTAGAGAGAGGGACAGTGAGAGAGACAGAGAAAGAGAGAAACAACTTTATTTAGTTTTTCACATGGCCTTAGTTGCTCCAACACTTAATTGTGTACGTGGTGCTGGGGTTTGAACCTGGGTCCTCGTGCTTGCCAGGCAAGCGCTGAAACCACTGAGCCACCGCTCCAGCCCCGTGAGATGATATCTTAATGTTGTTTTTTTATTTGGGTTTCTGGATTGGTAGAGATGTCACATTTTTCATATATTTATTGGTCTTTTGTGTTTCTTCTATTGAGAAGTTGCTAGAAACATGCATTTTTTTTAAAAGACAGAGGGATAGTGAGAGGGAGCGAGAGAAAGAAAGAAATTATATTTAGCTTTTCTTGTGGCTTTTGTTGCTCTGAGACTTCGTTGTATATGTGGTATTGGGGTTTGAACTCACATACTCACACGTGCCAGGCAAGCACTGCAACCACTGAGCCACCGCTCCAGCCCGAAACATGCATTTTTAAGGAAAAACAAAACATTAGCAGTTATCATAAATATTTTATTACATGCTTTTTCTGCATGTTATTGAGATGAGTGTAAGGATAGTTTCCTTTAACTCATTTATGAGATCAATCACATTTTACAAGGACTGAACTCGGGGCCTTGCACATGCTAGGCATGTGCTTTGCTATTGAGTTAAATTTCCAATTCCACATCATTAGACTTTCTAATGATAAACCATTCTTGAATTCTTGGATAAATACAACTTGTTCATAATGTTGTTATCATTTCTAAAAATACATTGCTTGTTTCAACTACTTATTTATTTTATTCAGTCAAATTCAGGAGATGTTCCTAT
Source organism: Aplodontia rufa (assembly GCA_004027875.1). Classification (NCBI taxonomy): domain Eukaryota; kingdom Metazoa; phylum Chordata; class Mammalia; order Rodentia; family Aplodontiidae; genus Aplodontia; species Aplodontia rufa. Next base: position 63,900 of record PVKS010003321.1, on the reverse strand, counting down.
GCTTACAGTCACTAGGTTTCTATGGAAGAACTACAGGACTATTTGTAGGAACTGGCAATGAAACATACTGTTTATGCTTTCCCAGGACCAGACAGTATAACTTTCACTGTAGGGATGATGCAGACAATGTTAAACACAGCCACTCTGTCCATTCATGTATCCTTACGTCAATATTATCCTCATTAGTAGGGAAAAATAAGCAGCACAGCTGACAGCATACCTAGAGGAGACAGAAAGATTGCTGTAGAAAATGGAAATCCATAAAACCTTGCTAAACCTAGGAGGACCTTTCTGAGTCTCCATAAACAGATGTGGATGGGCTTAACCACAACAGGAATGGATGAAAGTAAAATAAAAAATATAATGCTACTCAGGTACAGTTATGGAAGCAATTGCTATAACAAAAAGCTTCAGCCATGGGGCTGGAGTGGTGGCCCAGCAGTTGGAGCATGTGCGAGGACCTGGGTTCAAATCCCAGCACCACATACACAACTAAGTGTTGGAGAAACAAGGGCGAAATGAAAAAACAAATAAAATTCTCTTTTTTCAAAAATTAAAAAAAAGCTTCAGCCATTACCTCTCAATAAGGAAAAGAAAAGGGAGATAGAAAGGTGGAATGGACTCCTTTTTAAAAATGAGACAGAGACAAGCCTCTTCTACAAGATTTCTTCCGTTGCTATCCATTTACCTTCAAAGGCCACAATATCATTGAAGCCTCTCCTATTAGGAGATCTAATGAAAGCAGAGCCCATGGCTCCCTGTGAGGAGTTTTTGAACCCTTGGTTGTGGGATGACTAGGGGGAAAGTCAAAGCTCAGGGGTCTAGGCCATATCTGTGGACCAGAAGCCATGTATACATTTGGCAATACATTGGTCTTCAAAATATTCAGAGTAACAACATTGGTGGACACAGGAGTTAAATGAACATTGATATATGGTAATCCTGATAAATTCTCAAGCAAGTTAGCTGTTATTAATAGATACGAGGGAAAAACAGTGAGAGTCTGAACCATATCTGGTGTTCATAGCTTCCATTCCTGGATACAGTATAAATGTTTATATCTTATGGCATTAATGCCTAAAAACTATAGTAGAGAAATTCTGTTGGCATTGCTGGGAGATTAAGCATGTATCGACTATAAAGCCAATTATATATACATATATACATATATATACACACATATATACATATATATACACACATATATACATATATACGTATACATATATACGTACATATATACATATATATATACACGTATATATATATACGTATATATATGTATCATATATACACACATATATTTCTGTTTCTCTGCTGGTTGCTTAGTCATCATTTTTATTTATTTATGTATTTATTTATTTATTTATAAAGCCAATATTAATGGGGCACACAAAATACCCTTCTGTTGGCCAGACAGCACCAAACAATACTGGCTTCCCTGTGGCCATCAAGAGTTAATGGAGGAGGTTGGGGATTTAGCTCAGTTGCAGCACTTGCCTAGCATGAGCAAGCCCCCCCCCCCCCCTTCGGTTCAGTCCTCAGCCCTAAAAACAAAACAAAACAAAAAATGAATTGTTGGAGTAATAAAAGCGACATGAAAAACTAAATAAAATTGATTCTTTCTCTCTCTCTCTCTCTCACTGACCCTCTCTCTCATTTAAAAAAAAGAACTAATGGAGACCATACATGAGTAGGCTAAAATAAGCATAATTTGCCCAAACCACAGTCCTTTTAACTCCTGTGTGGTATTTGCCAGTAAATGAATAGAACAAGAGATTATCATGTTAAGTAAAATAAACCAGACTCAGAAAGTTCGAGGTTGAATGTTTTGTCTGATATGCAAAACATTCTTTCTAAAAGAAAGAAAAGGAGAGGATTCCATCAAAATAGAAGATCAGTGGAGTAGAGGAAGGGGATTGAGGGGAAGGGAGGAGGGAAGGGATAATGGAAGAACAGTGAAATGAATCTGTCCTAACTTTTCAATGTACATATAAGAATGTAACAAAGTGAATCTCACCATCATGTACACCCACAAGGCACTAATTAAAATATATATATAAGTAAATAGATCAATAGAGTAGAGGGAAGGGAATAGGGGGAGGGAGGTGGAGAGGTAAAGGGAAGTATTGGGAACTGAATTAGAACAAATGATATTCCCTGCTTTTTTAATTATGTTGCAACGAATCCTAATGTTATGTATAACTAAAAAGAACCAATTTTCAAAAAAGAAAGCAACCAGGATAGAACTTGGTGCATAACAGCAGATTATAGGGAATTAAATAAGATGATCCCTCCACTTTAAGTAGCTTGTTTCCAACAAAGCTTTTTTTTTTTTTTTTTAAGAGAAAGAGGGACAGTGAGAGAGAAAGAGAGCACCAATTTTATTTAGTTTTTCATTTGGCCTTAGTTGCTGTGACACTTTGTTGTGTATGTGTGCTGGGGTTCGAACACACATCCTCAAACATGCCAGGCAAGTGCTGTAACTGCTGAGCCACAGCTCCAGTCCCCAAAAGCTACCATTCTGAAAGAGTTTATCACTCAATTGGGAACATATCATTGTATACTAGACTTTGCTAATGCCTTCATTTTTTTCAAAGACAAATTTATTCAACATCATAATCACACTATTATATTTAGCAATCAACAGCATGGGTGGAAAAAAGTCTACCTTAAAACCCTGTTGGAATGCTTTATGCTTTCCACAGAACAGAACTAAAATAACCTGTTATACAATTAGTCACAAATACAGTTTTCATGTCGCCCCGTACACATGTGTATTTCAATACCCATATACATGATATTGTCTAAACCATATCTTCTTTGTAGCACCTAGGCCCTGCCATCACTGTGCTTGGCTGAGTTCACAAATATGTTGTAACCTGTAGCTTCCCTGTCACTTCCCTGGCTCTCCTCTCCTCCTAAGCTTTGTTTCCTGGCAGTATTAAAACCTGTCACTGTCATAGCTGCTGCTGTTGCTGGAACATTGCCACCTTGGTTTCATGGTTTGGCAAAGTACTGGCCTCCACCACCATAAGGCCAAGAGCTTCTGCCTCCAAAGATTCTACCCATTATGGGTCCAACATTTGATGATTGATTGTTGTAACTGCCAAAATTATTGTAGTTTCCACCATCTCCAAAACTGCTTCCATCATTACCAAATCCAGTATAGCCATCCCTGCTGCCACCATATCCACCACTACCATGGCTGCCACCAAAGCCACTACAACCACTGAAGTTTCCTCCACTACAAAAATTGTCATGACCTCCACCAAAGATTCTAGAACCACTTCAATCTCTGGCTAGATGAAGTACTAGCCATCTCTTGCTTTGACACGGCTTTCTTACTTCACAGTTGTGACCATTAACAGTATGGTATTTCTGAATGAAAATCTTATCCACAGAATCATGGTTGTCAAAAGTTACAAAAGCAGGGGCTGGCGTGGTTGTTCAGCGGTTATGGCACTTGCCTGGGATGCATGACGATGTGGGTTAGAACCCCAGCACAAAGAAGTGTCAGAGCAACAAAGGCTGCATGAAAAACTAAATAAAACTGATTCTCTCTTTTAAAAAATTACAAAAGCAAAGTCCCTCTTCTTTCCACTGCCTTGGTCAGTCATGATTTCAATAACTTCGATTTTCCCATACTCTTCAAAATAATCTTACAGGTGATGTTCTTCATTTTCTTAAATGCCACCAACAAAGATCTTTTTCTCAGTTAAGTGGATCCCTGGTCTTTGAGACAGCTCTCTTTGGTTCCACAACTCTTACATCCACTTTGTGTGGTCTTGCATTGATGGCCACATCCACTTCCTCTATAGTGGCATCAGTGACAAACCCAAAGACACTGGAGTGCTCGGTGTTTAGGTTTCTCATTACCACATAGTCCATGAGTGTTCCCTATTGCTCAAAATGGCTTCTCAGACTCTATAATCAGTTGTTTCAAAGCTCAGCCTCTGATAAATAGCTTCTGCAGCTGTTCTTGCTCTTTAGGTGATTCTGACTTAGCCATGACAGCATTGGGAAGAAAGATTTAAATGATGCTTTCTCAGTGTCTACAGACAGAAAGCTGCTAATGCCTTCTTTAGCACAGATATAGCTTCTGAGAGTTAAGACCATTTGCCTTCACATGAGAAACTGAACAACAGACTTTCACCATGTTACCTCAAGGATATCTCCATTGCTCCATCTGTGTGTCATGAGATGGCAGTGAACCTGGTGCTGACCTATGATGTTGAAATGTTTACATGACAATCACATCAGATTCTCTTTCAGTGCTCACCAAGGCTACCACCTAGGCTACACCTATGACTTTGACTCATTTACAAAGGAGAGTATGGGCTGCAAGCTCTGAGAAAGTGCAAGGCCTGGCTTACCAGTGAACTTCTTGGGTGTTGTTTGATTAGGTAAAACAAAGATTCTACCTCAGATTGCAATTGATAAAGTTTGGGCATTTCCACTTCCCAACACAGTAAAGCAAATACAAGAATTGTGGGTCTATTGGGGTTATTGGAAGGCTTTCATCCCTCATCTGGCTCAGTAATTATGACTTCTATAGAATTTATGTAGGAGGGGCACAGTATAGGACTGAACTGATTGAGACATTTAATCAGGTTACACAAACAGTAAAACAGGCAAAAGCCCGTGGAACACTAGACTCATGGAAATTTGCTGATCTTCCTATTCATATCACTTCAGGCAACTTAATCATGTGTCAACTTATGGGGCTTATGGCAATGGATTAAGGAACATACAACCCCTATTGGATTTTGGTCATAGTTATGGAAGGGGTCAAAAGAATGAAGAATGTTATAGCTTGTTGGAAAGATAACTGTGCCACTTGTGCTGCCTATATTGCCACAAGGCCCATCATAGGTACTAGTCAAAGTTGCACATCTGCGGGCTGGAGTGGTGGCTCAGCAGTTTCGGCGCTTGCCTGGCAAGCACGAGGACCCGGGTTCAAACCCCAGCACCACATACACAACTAAGTGTTGAAGCAACGAAGGCCATGTGAAAAACTAAAGTTGTTTCTCTCTTTCTCTGTCTCACTGTCCCTCTCTCTTTTAAAAAAAAAAAAAGTTGCACATCTGGCAAAGGTAAGATGGCTGGAAGAAATTTCCCCACAGAGGAAATGGACACTTGGCTACATTATAGGTCTAAGAATGCAAGACAACCTCACTGGATGAATGGTTCCAAAAACTGTGGTACATATATACCATGGAATTTTACATAGCAATTAGAAACAATGATATTGCAGCCTTTGAAGGTAAATAGATGGCTATGGTGGAAGAAATTATGCTGAGTGAAATCAGCATAACCCAGAGAACCAAGGTTCGAATGTCTTCACTCATCTGTGGAGGCTGGAATAGACCCTGGCCATTGAGAAAGGAGGTCTATTAATCATGTTTTAAATCTGCATAAGGTGTAATATTATACAACCTAATACATTCTTAGAGATGTTTTGGGGAGGGGAGGGATAAGGGTGGGTAATTGGGCACTCTTGGGGGTAAATCTAATCTTCAGAATCTGTATACATATTATTTCATTAAAAGATTGATTGTTCAACAAATAAATTTCTGAATAAAAAGAATGCAGGACAAAGGGCTGGAGTGGTAGCTCAGTGGTTATGGTGTTTGCCTGGCATGTGTTAGGACATGGGTTCAAACCCTAGCACCATACACACAATAAAGTGTCAGAGCAACAAAAGCCATATGAAAAACTAAATAAAATTGATTCTCTCTCTCTCTCTCTCTCTCCCTCTCTCTCTCTCTCACTGTCCCTCTCTCAAAAAAAAATGCAGGACAAAAGATTATGTGGGCAGCTGTGACACACTGGGGATTGCCCATAAAGAAGCATGATGTTGTTGCTGCACACCAGAATTGTCTTGCCTGCTCTCAGTGGATGCCACTGAAGGTGACATCCCTTTACAATGATGGCAGATAGAATACACCAGTCATTTCCCACTATCAGAAGGGGCCAAACATGCTTTGACTTGTATGGATAGTTACAGGTTTGATGCAAGACTCCCCCAGTGAAAGAGCCAAACATAAAGTAACTATTAAGGGACTGATCCACCTGAGTGCCATGTATGGTACCCCACAAGTAATTGAGCGTGGCCAGGAAATCATTTCACAGGCCATGACATTCCATAGTGGGCTCCAGACCAGGACATATTATGGATTTCCTACCTTCCCTACAATCCAACAGGAGCTGGATTAATTGGGAGGTAGGGAGAATGGCTGGATGAAACAAGCCTTAAAGACTAAAAATAACTCTGCAGGGATGGACTGCTCATCTGCCTGAGGTACTTACATTAAATGAGAAATCCAGACATCAGCAGCTTGTAGCCATTTCTACATTAACTCGTCCTTGGCTACCAGTACTAAGGTTACAGATTAAAGGACACTTCCACTGAACATCTTCTTTAAACCAGCCTAGGGTACAATTTACTGTTTACTGTTTCTGGCTTGTCAAGCCATCATATTGGAGTCTAGGAACATTAGTTGTGATGGATATGGAAAATTACTCAGCCAGACAGCAAACCTACTGTTTCATTGGGTCGGTCCCTTTCTCTCTCTCTCTCTCTCTCTCTCTCTCTCTCCACCACCTCTCCCTCCATCGACTCCAGTAAGGACCATTCACATTGCTGAATATCACATCCACCACCAATCATAACTTACTAGGTGACTGAATCCCTCTGACTCTTCTGGATTCCTGACTTTCTCTCCACTGGAGTCCTTAGGGGCCCTCCTCAATCCATCTTGTCCAGCATGGGCCAGCTCCCACCAAAACTTCCATGAGATGCCCCCTTGGGGTGCCTTCCCAAACATATCTAGACCCTGGGTCTCCAAGACACAGTCAAACCTGAAAGATGTGTTTTTCTGTAATATTGCTTGGCCCCAATATAAGCTGGACAATTACAGTCACTGGCCTAAACATGGCAATTTGACTCCCAAATTATCAGAAATCTTAAACTCTCCACCACAATGGCAAATGGTCCGAGGTTCCCTATGTCCAGGCCTCCACTGCAGGCCTGGTACCTCTAACTCCAGACCTCCTTTCTTTCCAAACTGCTCAATTTCTCGCATTCTTCTCTTCAAAGGAAAACCCCTCAAGGAATCCCTCTTTTGGGACCCCTCCCTCTTTGGGAGTTCTGCTTCCTTTCTGTTACTCTTCTTGTTACTTTGTCTGATCGTGTGTCTGCAGGATTCCTCAAATTCACAAAACAGAACTCACTCAGCCATGCTCTGTGTTACATTTAGAGGGATTCACCTGGGATCTTTGGAAGAGTGAGTAAAGTGGAAAATTGCTCTGTCATTTTTCTTCCAGGAATTCTCTAGTCCATTTTGTATACTCTCTATCAAAACTACTGGCACCTTGTCAGCCACATGGCTGCCAGACTTTCGGCTCAGCGGAAAGGCTTTTAATTAAGCTCTTTCTGCCTTAGCAGAGAGAATGTTAATCTGATCTTGCTTCAGTTTCCTTTCAGAGCAATCCAAGAAACTGAGGTCTCTCTTAGAAGCACCCTATTTCTCTGGCCAGGGCTAATCCCTGGCATGAATGCAGGGTCTCTAGAGATGGCTGGAAGAAAATTGATCGCACACAGAAGCTCCCTCCCCATTTTAATCTCCTTTCGTGGCTTCTTACCTGATGGTAGAGGGAGGGACTCACGGGACAGCTCCTTAGATAACTGAGTGAAATAACTTCTTAGTGTGATCTAAGGACTCCTAAGTCAATGTCCTACTTGTCAATCTACCAGTGAGAGAGTCACCCCTTTCTCCTCTTTCTGTCTTGTAGCAACCTCCCCTAATGTTAGGGGACAGACAGATGTAAATGTTGGAAACACCAGAATAAGAGAAAAATTCTTTCAAATGGGCTCACTGTGCTGATCCCACATGCTTTCTTTTCCAAAAGATAATTTACCTGCAGAGGAGCCTGCCTGATCTTAGTGAACAGACTATGACACATTCCTCAGCAAACTACCTGTTATCTGCAGAGGAAATGCAGGTCCAAAGTAATGTTAATAGGAAGAACCCAAGTTACCCTGAAGGAGAAGCCTTTTGATACCAGATCCTGAAACTCAGGGAGATAAGGACTATCCCTCCTAACCAGAATCCAACTAGAACCAGTCAGCTGGGCCAAAGTGACCTAGAGTTGCGATGGCAGTAAGGTCTTGAAAGTCTGATGTCATCTTGCTGTTAGTTAAAAGTCAAGGTGGACCTAGGCTGAACTCTCTGTAAACTTCTCTGGGATTCCCAGTAAAACTGGAATTGTAGGAGAGACAATATCTGATTATCTTTTGCTTATCTCAAGAAACACTATTTGAATTTTTAAATGTGTTTTTTTTTTATAAAGCATTCAATTTCTTTCTTTTTTTTTTTTCAGAGAAGGACAGTGAGAGAGAGAAAGAGAAACAACTTTATTGAGTTTTTCACATGGCCTTCGTTGCTCCAACACTTAGTTGTGTATGTGGTGCTGGGGTTCTAACCCAGGTCCTTGTGCTTGCCAGGCAAGCGCCGAAACCTCTGAGCCACCGCTCCAGCCCTTAAATGTGTTTTTATATAAATTGTTGGTAAATGGTAAGAGGAGTTTAAGATTGCTTTGTTTCTGGGTCTCACCAAAAGTGAGATAACTGAGAGTTAAAATTCTTTTTTTTTGGGGGGGGGAAGACTGATTAAGAAACTTTATTACAGAAAATGAATGCATCCAACGTCCCAAATACATTTGTGACAAGAACAGATACAAGGGAGATACAGACAATAGTTGCTACATTACAGCCTTGTTCTCTCCAAAAGATAAAATGTCACTCAAGAATAGGGTAAGGGGCTTGGAAGAGAGGTGGCTAGAGGAAACAGGTACTGTCCTTGTCTTTTTGACTGGGGAAAAAAAAGAACAGGTTGGCATTGCAAGAACACATAATGTTGTCCAGAAATCAAGCTAAATTTAAACCTTGGGTGGTAACATCATGCCACTTATAGCATCTCAGAGAAGCTACAGAGAGCATCATTCCACCTGAACATCTTGTGATGGTGTGAAAACCTTTGAGTAGCAGTCTCATAATAAGCAGCTAATGGGACAAGTGGCCTCAACTGGAGTCTCTACAACTAAATGTCTGCTTAATCAAAGTCACTTAGCTAAATAGCTACCCACTTATATTTGGCTACTGGGCAAACATAAAAGCCACCCTTTGCATAGCTGGTATGTCCCATTGCAAGCAGATAAAGAGGTACCACTTAGAAACTGTTCCCTTAGGACTACAGGTTGCACTTCTCTATCTGATGAGGCTGGCCTCTGCCCTGTGCACTGGGCGGCAGCTGCAGTCTCAGTCTGGAATGCCAAATGACAGGGCCTGGCTGAAGCACCATGAACAATCCCGGAACAAGTGCCTCTGGGCAAACCTCATGACCAAGGATTTTTTTTTTTTTTTTAATTAGTGGAAGAATTAGAGAAACGTCTTTAGGACAAACAGTTCTGATAGAGAGGAAATGGTTATGAATGGAGATCAGGCTGGTACCCATCTAGAACCTGACAGAGTAGAGAGGAGAGCTCCTTAGACATGTAGTGTTCCAAATAGTGAACTTTTAAGCTGCTTTCTCTTAAAATTCCACAAAAAAACACTCTCATGTGCTTCACAGCCTCAAAATTCTACAAGCAAGTGTTAATGCTAGGCAATACTGACACTCACCCACAACACTGTATTTTTTTTTTACTGCCCTGAAGTACATATCAGCCATCCAATAGTATCACCACTTGCTACTGTAGCAACTGCCCCCATCCTAAGCTGGGCAAAATATTAACACAATTCTCTACTATAACCACTGAAACACAAACCAAGCTTTTTCTAGTTTAAGAACATTGAACAACAATGTACACTTCTGGTAAATAAGCTCAAATCATGGGTGGACCACTCTACTTTTCATGATACATTTGGTGCTTAGAAATGTTTGATTTCATCAGCCTGCTCAGGTGGCCCAAAATGGAGCCTATGATCTTTCTTGGGAGTTGGTTTTTTTGTTGTTTTTTTTTTTTTTTGGCAGGTGAAAAACAGGGCCAAAATATGGATAATGTCCCCTACCCCATCCCATCCCCCCTCAATGGAGTCTAGGAGACAAGAAGTTTGAGACTTCCTTAAATGTTGAGCACAAGAAATAACTACATATGCAGAGGTCAAAGCGGGGTGAATGAGACGTAAGGTCTGAAGTTTTACATCCTATACACTCTGGAAGACATTCTTGCTGTTTAGCAATGCAATTTGACCCACACCATATAGGGTGTGGGCGCAGGTTTAAAAAAAAATCTGAACAGCAGCTGGCCTCCATCCTGCCCGTCTACCTTCAGAAACTACGGGAGGCTACTGAACCCTGCCTATTGTTACCTTAGCTCCTACATTCAATTGTTTACACTTCATCTTAACAACATTCAGATGCAACACAAAAATCATGCAGTAGTTTGAAGTAGCCCCTCTTTCATCTCAGTCCTAAGCTGGCCATGTGAATTAAATAGAAATTATCAGATTTATAGGGAGGAACAGTTTTAAAAATGTAATACTGTTTAACTTCAAAAACATTTCAGCATTCTAAACATACAAAATTTAACATAAGGTTGCAAATTGTGTATAAGTACAGAAGGTTCTTGAACTTTCATTGATGTAGTGGCTCTTTGCTGACAATGAAGAGTTCTACAGTTTGTTTAAAAACAAAATCGAAAATCTACTGTATTTAACAAAAAAATTCCAAACACTTCTCATGCCAGCTGACCCCCCTTTTTCCACAGCTAAGAAAGGCAGCAGAATGTTATGTCACTATATACAAAAACAACCTGAAGCTAAATGGATGCCCACCGCAGTGTCAACAGGTCCAGCCTCTCAGTGCACGCCCTGAGTTACGGCCCCTCCAGAAGGCATCTTCCCCACAGCCTCAACGCCAAGCAAGGAGCATCAAGAGTTTGTCTCAGTTGTTTTGTTCTTTTTACAGACTATAGATATGTATAGTTGATAACTCAGGATTTCTAGCCAATAACCATATAGTTAACACCACCTTACAAATTAAAAAAAAAATGCCAGAAACATCTTCAAAGGCCTTGTCACACCAACAGCAAAGTGCACAGAGTGAGGAGCACATAAGAGTGCCTTTTCGTTTTAAAAATGTTTGGAAATATGTACAACTTTGATACAGTTTCAGGGTGCTCTGGACACCCAGGCCCACTTCATGTAAACCACTGACAATTTCTAGAGCACTTTGAGAGACTACAATATGATCGTGATTAAATTCTGTAATTGAACCTAATGAAGGTAGTAGACACATCTCCAGTTAGAGAGGTATCAATCACGGCGTTCCCCTACTCTAAGGTATTAGCAAGAAGACAGATAAACAGTTTTTTTATTCATCCTCCTCCTCCACCTCCTCCTCTTCCACCTTTTTCGGGCAACTTAACAGGACCTTTTGCGCCATCAAACTTCCCTTTAGACTTATAGTCAGCAACATCCTTCTCGTATTTTTCCTTCAGTTTTGCAGCCTTAGTGATGTATGGCTGCTTTTCGCTGTCACTCAAGTTGTTCCACATCTCACCCAGCTTTTTCGCCACATCTCCAATAGAGATACCAGGATTTGTGGATTTGATCTTGGGGCGGAATTCTGAGCAGAACAGGAAGAATCCAGACGGTGGTCTTTTGGGGGTCTTTAGGGTCCTTTTTCTTCTTGCCCCCCTTAGCTGGTCCATAATCTTTCATTTCCCGATCATAGTGTACTTTATCTGCCTTAGCCATTTCATCAAATTTAGATTTATCTTTCCCAGACATTGTCTTCCACCTCTCAGAGCACTTCTTGGAAAATTCTGCAAAATTGACAGGAACGTCTGGATTTTTCTTATGTTCTTCTCTGCAAGTCTGCACAAAGAAGGCATACGCAGACATCTTGCCCTTTGGTTTCTTGGGGTCACCTTTAGCCATCTTGACTGAATCGGTTCTTCCTTCCCGGCCACCTAGCAAGAGGAAAAGCGGAGGAGCGGGAAGGGCAACAGGGAGAAGCAGGGGCAGGCAGCGGCAGGCACGCTCGAGGCGGTGTGGGCCGGAAAGTTGTGGGAGTGCTGTGGCAGGCGGTGCAAAAACCGAGAGTTAAAATTCTAACAGGTGTAATTCTATAAGCAAAGTACAAAAGGTTTCAGCTGTGTTTCATTTAAAGTACACTTTAAACAGCATAAAATATTTTATCTTATTAAGAGGGGTAATTTAAAAAGACATTTTATAAGGATTGTCAGCAAGTAGGAAAGAGATATAGAAGGTTATAGGTATGGAAATATACTTTGGTATGGAAATTAGAATGAAAGAAATATTTCTGGATGAAAAAGTATAGAGTGTCTTAAGTTGCAGAAGGTTTGTGGAGGGTAAATCTCAAAAATCTGTGTGTGATTAAGTTGAATATAATTGACAAAATCAGTTAAGGTTATTTAATCTCTCTCTTAGGGTCAAATAAGTGTTCAAGCTTTGTCTAAATTTTATGTACAAGTCTGGAAAATGAAAGTTTATGTAGGTTTACAGGCAAGGTAACCAATAAATGCTCTTTTTTATACATTGTATCTGACATAGAAGGGCCACACTGCCATTTGAAAGCCTGGCCTATATCTGTTTGCTTTGACCAAGTCTTTTTCTGATCATTAACACCATTTCCTAATTGTATATTCAGATAGACTCCAGAAATAATACATGAAGACTTTGTAGAATGATACTTTCAAGAGGCCAAGATCAGTTTCCGAAATAAAACACTTTACCTAACATTTGTCAATAGCCTTGCCTCGTCTGAGTTAAAACTCAGCCTCTCACCTTATGGTTCCAAACCAGTCTAGAATTGTTTATTTAAAGATTAGATCAAAAGATAGATTTTTGTTGTAAATATTACTGTAATCTCAAAATAAACAGGGTATATACAAATTATATTTCTTGGTTCACAGCTATTAATACAAACAAAAAATTGTTTCTACTCTTGTAAATTCCATGTTGTATTTTTCTTATGAAACTTTAAAACTGTTGCCTATTGTTGTTTTGCAGAGGTACTACTTCTAACAGAAAATCATGAGTTAAGACACACCATCACCTACAGGACAGATAAGATATAATACTAACTTCAAGCACTGTTACTGACCAAAATTAAACAAAAGTGGTAACTCTAAAACTGTACACATTAAAATTAAAGCCCAGTACTCCTACTTTAAGTCTGGAGAAACTGGGAGCTGAAGTGGTGGCTCAGTGGTTATGGCGCTTGCCTGGCATGTGCAAGTACGAGAGTTCAAACCCCAGCACCATATACACAATGAAGTCTCAGAGCAACAAAAGCCATGTGAAAAACTAAATAAAATTGATTCTCTCTGTCTCTCTCGCTGTCCACTTTTTCTTAAAAAAAAAAAAAAAATAGACTGGTGAAACTGGCCTGCTGGATTTTTGGAGGAGGCAATATCTACCAAGCTTCTGTCTGACAAAGTCCAGACTTGGGGAAGGGCTCGGCAAAGCCAGCATTACAGGATATCACCAAAACCATCCCTTCTGGAAATTGGCTATTTACTCAAATTGGAAATAACTCTTACGGATTGATGAGAAGGGTACTTGTATAACATATGGAAGTCATGAAGGATGAAGCTATACTGACTTTGAAGCAGGGCTGGAAATAGCAAAATAATTGGAACTAAGGAACAAAGAAAACAGTATGTGTAAAAATTGCCTTTCCTATCTTTGCAGAAGTTTTAACTTCTTAGCCCATAGTTTAGGATTCACAAATATCTTAAGATTAACAATTACAAGATTTGAGATAACTACAGAATGTCTAGTAAAGTTATAGTAACAGGGTGGTTTTGGGTTAGTGGTTAATTAGGGTATAAGGCCCCATAATATAGAAACAGTTTAAATGGTTACAGGTGGTCAATTTGGTTAATGAGGCAGATAATGAAAGCGTTTATGCACCTGCATAAAAGAGCTCAACAATAAAGAACAAATGGCATTTTGCTCAAGCAGGGTACGGTTTCTGCTTGCAACTTGCCCTGGAGGTTCCGGTCATTCCTCCCCACCGACTCCAGTCATCCTTCGGGGACCCTAAGAGTTGCTGGGGCTGGCCCCCAGAAGATTTTAATACCAAAACCAGAATACCAAAGTTAAGGAAGATAAAGGATTAAGGAAAAAACCAAAATTTTGGCCCTTGCCCTGTTTGGTCAGCCAAAACTCAGGGGACAATGGGACTTCTCTAAGCTAACCAGTGCACAGTCTGCAAAGAGGACAGTCATTGGAAAGGGAAGCCATATGTGGTCAGCAGACCCTGACCCATCCTGGAATATGGTATATGGTAGAGGAAGGTTAAAGGTGCCGAAAAGCTCTTACATATCCCCAAGAATGACCTCCTGAGGAATCTCAGATGACCTAGGAATAGATAGGCAAAAAAGTCGATTTTGACCAACTTGGTCTTAAACACCTGGCAGGAGAGTTATAACCAAAGCACAGCCTTACATGGGCATTTAAAAGGAAAGACATTGATTCTTTTAATGTAACTCAAAAAGTATGCTTGTACCATTCCTCCTACAGGTGAAAAAAAAAAACAAAACAAAACTGGGAGATTATAAAGAAAGGGTTACAGAAGACACTACCAGCAAAAGACATTACCAGAGTCACAAGTTTATCCTAAATCAGTTTGAGTGCCACAAATTTCCCTAACCTCCTATGTGGGGAAACTCAATCTGATTTTTACTGGTACGATTGTTGAGTTCTAATATTTAAGCTACCTTATAGAAATCAGATGGCATTCCCCCACTCAAGGGACACCTGTGCCATTACAAAAATTAAATGTGTTCCTAGCAACTCTACTAAGGTTTCTAAAACTGTTAAATGGCCTCCACTCACAAGTAAATGACATGTCAGATCATACCCTAAGCTCTAATAAGTTACTATCTTCATAGTCTTCAAAGGTTGGCTGATAACATTTTATTTTGTAATAATTGCTTGCAGAAAATGTTTTATTGCATTATTCATTGTTCTAGCATGATCCCTTCCCCATGTACAGCATGTCCAGTCACCTGCCAACTGCCACCATCATGGACCTCTGGACTGTCCTGATGCACGAGATGCTTAGAGTCCATTAAGCACCAGGTGGTCACGGAAATATGACCCTTTGCCATGCAGCTGCCTTCTAATTCTACTGAGGCCCCCTACACAGACCCTCTTCAGGGGAATTGAGGCAGGAGATAAATTATCTATAGGCAAATAAAAAATGTCGACCTCAGAGAATGGGATCCTACTACCCAAGACTAAAACCCTAGGCCAAAACCTTTTTGTTTTTGGCTTCTTGAATGGAAGACCTCACTCGCACATAGGTGATCAACTCTCTTCTTGGCAGGAACATCCTAACCAAATTCAATGCCTCCATTTGTTTTAAAGCCCACCTTACCGCCCCACACTCCTTTATCCTCTTAAGTCATTTCCTTCCCCTCTAACACCCCTGTCAGCTCTCCTCCCTTAGGTGTCAATCACAGTGTGAAATATCTCCAAGCCCACTATGACCATCCACCACACTCCCATTACAATTTCCCTGTAAAACCTTGCCTCCAACTAAAGTAAATTATCTCCTATCACCTCTCTGGCTGCTTCAATTATAACCAGGGTATCTTCTTCCTAGGTAGAATTAATACTTGTCTGTTTACCCACTAACAATAAAAATTTGATATCATCAACCCAACTCATTATAGGGAGTCTGGAATGATGGATATGGAAAATTACCAGAAGCTACTCAGCCAGGCAGCAAACCCCTTATTGTTTTAAAATCTACAGACTCAAGCCCTCATCAGAGGATCCTTAGCCTATTGAAAAACCCAGTTTAATCAGAAAATTTGAACCTTGGCCCCTCCCCCTTCGTTCCCTTTATATCTACCCCAGGCTGTAAGCAGGAAGTGGGTTCCAGACTCCACTGAGTACCCCCACCCCCGCAGGTTTCTCCCAAATAAACCTGTGTTACTGTTGAGCTGCTGCTCTTTCTTTCCTTTATTTCTTTCTTTACAAGTTGCTCATGGACAGTACAAGTAAACCCTTAGTGGTTTATTTTACTGACCCCTTGGGGGAAGAAAGAATGTCTAAATTTATAAGTAAAACCTGTGCTGGGAACCTATCCCTCAGAAATACAGGTAATGTTACTCCCAGGTGTCATCACCTGAGGAACACTCATATCAGTTTATGACAGTTATATATTTCAGAGGTGTCTTAGACTTTTTACATCCCTGAAGTGCAAACAGATAGATTGGTCTGGTACGCTTGCCCAGGCTACTGTGCGGGTTACAAACACAAGATCATAAAGTAGCCTGCACATTACTTCATGGAACTAATTTGACATTATTGATGCCTATTAAATATTTGTCATACTCTTCATAGGTTAGCCACAAGTAGCTTATTCCTGGGCTGGGCAACAGAAGTTGTACATCATGCCAAACAGACTGTTGGATCTACTCCGAACTCACTGTGACTGAAATACAAGGGCTTCCCTGGGTAAGCTAACTTGCAAGGGAGACCAAATGTACTTTGGATCAAACAAAACTGGACTAAACACAGTATCACGTGTGCTTTAACCCAAGTGTCTAAACAAATTAATGTTATCTTAATTACCTGAGCATGATTGCTGATAAGGGAATGACAGCTGAGTGGTAGAGTGTGTGCCTAGCATATACAAGGCAATGGGTGTTTTTTTTTTTTAAGAGAGAGAGGGACAGTGAGAGAGAGAGAGTGAATCAATTTTTATTTAGTTTTTAAGGGGCCTTCATTGCTCTGAGACTTCATTATGTACGTGGTGCTGGGGTTTGAACTCAGGTCCTTGTGCTTGCCAGGCAAGTGCCATAACCGCTGAGCCACCGCTCCAGCCCCAAGGCAATGGGTTTGATCCTTAGCACTGCCAGAAGGAGGGAGAGAGGAGTTGTGATATTTGATAGAATACCACTCACTGAACAAGAGGAAAACGATCAGTATAGGTGAATTCACATTGCTCCAGGAACAAAGATAACAGAAAGAAACATACTCTATATGTATTGCTGTGAAGTTTGGAAATATGCAAAATCATATCTTAAATTGTGTAAAAATGCATGGGTATTTAGTAAAAGTTTGAGGGTGGCCATGGGGATAGGTATGAAATTTAGAAGTGGATTTAACATTCTGTGTCCAAGACCCCACCCTACCACTGATAGGATAATAGCTGGGTCTCCTTGAGATTCCTCTTGGATGCCCCACCCAACCAACCAGCTAGTCAGAGCCTCTGGTGTATACTATGAGGTATCCAACCATCAAGTATTGTCCTTTAACCAGGAAGCTGAAGTTTCTCCCCAGCAAACCTCAACTGAGAGTTAACTTTGAGTATGTGAATGTCTTAGCTGTATTTGTAGAAGCCTGTCCCCATCCATTTTGAGCCCTGGGTAAACTCAAGTGTTTATTTCTAATCCTTCCAACAATCCACACTAAGGTGGTTTTTCCTCTTTTATAGAGGGAGCCCCTGAAGCTAGGGGAAGTTAAGCACGTGCCCAGACACGTGCCCACCCCTACAACTCCACTGCAAACAGGAGCTGCTCTCACTCAGATTGCCAACTCCTGCTTGGATGACCCTACAGGGTGGGGTCCCTAGCTGGCCTAGCCCCAAGTTGAGACCAAACTGCACTAGTGGAGTGGGAGGGGTGCAAAGAACACTCACTGATATCTCTAGCCCTAGGTTTCCTGCATTAGATCTACTCCTAGTCTGTTTTCTGGGATAGAAAGTAGAGTGAGGAGGTGAGCCGTCACAGCCACCAACTAGCAACTCTGCTGATGGGAAAATTGAAGCCCAGAGCAGGCAGGGATCTGTCCCTGGCACACAGCAGGAAACAGAGGTGGGCAGCTCATTCTAAAAACAATCCAGCAGGGCTGGAGCAGTGGCTCAGCGGTTGCGTAGCTTGCCTAGCATGTGCGAGGACACGGGTTCAAACCCCAGCACTATGTACACAATGAAGTGTTGGACCAACGAAAGACACATGAAAAACTAAATAAAATTGATTCTCTCTCTCTCTCACTGTCCCCCTCTCTCTTTAAAAAAATAAAGAGGGGTTGGGGATTTAGCTCAGTGGCAGAGCGCTTGCCTAGCACGCGCAAGGCCTGGAGTTCAATCCTCAGCCCTGAAAAAAAAATTAAAAAATAAAGAAAAAATAAACTAAAATAAAAACAATCCAGGGATGCTAGATTCCCAACACTGCATCCCACCTGGGAGCCCACTAGTTCTTCTGCAGTACCTCCACAGGATCAGTTGGGCGGCTTCCCTGATCCGGGGCCAACTCAGAAAATGCTCCTGCAGGTTACTGTACCTGGCCTTCTGCCCCCAAGAAGAGACGTCCCCCACCCCCAACAGGCTCCAACCTTGCCTGCTTCTTGGGTTTTTCCCCTTTGCCAGGGAGACCAGCTCCAACCGCAAGAGGGCGACAGAGCCCAGCCCCAGGAGCTCCGCCAGCTCCTCCAGAAGGCTTTCTTGCAGCAGTGAAACAAAGGAGGCCTGTGCTGTGCACCTATATATAGGAGGCGTGGTACCTCGTCAGAGAAGGCATCCCCTATCTGCCCTCAATAGCCGTGCACCTGGAGTCCCAGTGCCGGGTGGTTAAAGGCCTGGATGAGAACTGAAAATCTTGGTATCCATCCTGTACGGCCTAGCTTGGTCTGGCCCTGCCTGGTAAAGTACCTTAACTCTTTGGTTCATGTGGGGAGAGACAGGAGTCTGGGTAGATGACTTTCATTTGGAGTCTGGGCTCAGGCTGGACTCCACACCCCTTGGCCTCTTCCTTAAGGCTCTGCCTCTTCCTTCACTGGGAATGAATGGTTGCGGGCCCTCACAGCAGATGGGGGTGGGGTGGGGAAGACAGGCAGTTACCTAGCACCATCAGGTCAAGCACTTATGTCTTCTTGGCCTCTCTGAGTCACTGGACTCTGCTGTGGTACGGAGAATGTATTGCAGCCTGCTCTTCCAGGTATTATTGGGTGTGAAGAGGTCCTCCTTCTTGCAGCCTTTCTTATTTCCTCCACTTGGACTCGCATGTCTGCTCCACTACAGGAGCCTTCTAGGAAGCCACCCAACCTTCTAGGTTGGAGTTTGGGAGTTCTGCTGACCTTGGGCACCAGGTGGCCAAGGCAGGCAATCAACTACTTTAGCACAGCAGGCTGATCATAGGCCTACCTGTGAGTAACACCGATGGGGCTCCTGCAATTCTAACAGATACATCCTCTTTCCTAGCCTCCATTTACTCACTTGTAAAATGAGAATATTCTAACAGTTGACCAGTCCATTGCATAGTGTGCCCACAGGCTCCTATGTGTGCCTGTACCAAGCATCCTGAGGGTAGATATCTGAAACCAGATCAGACGCTTGACCTAGACAGACCCCCAACCTTGGGTGACTGAACATGGTGTTGCAGTCTAAGTAGGCATCCTTAGCAGAAATCGGAAATGGAGTGCACAGAGCTAGGCCTAAGGCAATTCCTGTAAACTCTACCCCAAATCAGGCGTCACCATCCTCCTCAGAGTTGGCATTCATTCACTCAGGTTCTGGGTCTCATTTTCAATTAATGGTTATAAAAGAAAACAAATCCAAACCTATAACCAGCTGAGGCAATGCCTCCTGGCCACCCTTTGATATTTGAGGACTAAACAATGGGGCTGATTATGGAGAGATTCGAAACCATCTTAATTAGAAGGAAAGAATGTTCTCGTGATGGGTTCTAAAAATACAGCTGCACCCACATCTGGAGGAGAAGGGCGGGGGTTTGGAGAATAGGGATGGTGGCTAGTCAGAAGCTCTGACGCCTGCATTCCTGGGGCAGGAGTCACCTTCTCACAGCAGAGAAGGGAATGGAAAAGGAAGGGGCTGGACACCATAGTATCCAGTGTCCCATGGCTGGGCCACCTGCTGCAGATTTGGGATGTGGAAGCAGAACAGCTGACCTGTTCCTTCTTAGCCCTTGCCACTTCACAACAGCCCTCTGGAAACCCCAGTCTCAGTGTTCTCCACTGCATGGTAAGGGTCATGCAGGGACCTGGTTAGTGCATGCTGGTTCTTTTGCCAACCTCCCACCTGACCTGGATAGGGTGGATTATTAAGCCACAGACTTCTTATCAGAGAGGGGATTTTTTTCTGCATTTTATGTTTGCAGGTGTTTTGTCAGCTTTTATGAATTTGTCCTTTGTTTTGTTTGCATTCTCATTCTAAATAAATGTTCATTTTGGTACCTAATCTTAAATCGGTACTTTGGCATTCCTCCTTCCCTCTGTCTTTGAACTTTTTGAAGAGATAGAGTATTGCTGTGAACTCCTGGGCTAAAGTGATCCTCTTACCTCAGCCTCGCCAGTGCTGGGATACAAGCACAGGAACCACATGCCCTGCATTCATTTTTTTCTTGAAGAGTCCACCCAATAACTCCTGAAGGGGAAGGGCTGAGAGAATGTTTTGAGGACAATGTGGAGGCAGGGATGCTGGCTGGTGGTGTCACTGTGGGAGGACAAGGACACCTGGGTTCTTGTCCCAGCACACTGATAGGAGCTTACTGTCCTGGGTGTGTGTGTATGTGTGTGCGCGCGCACGTGCGTGTGTGTTACACATGCAGGACCTGGCTGCTTAGTGGAGTTGTCAGTAAGTATAAACTAGGTGGGAGGTGGGGTGACCCCTGAGCTTTTCTTTCCATCTGCCCATGGCTTTGAGTCAGTGGTCATGGGCAGGGACTGCCAGAGTGGCTCTTTTCTCTCTAGGTCCCTACCAAGCCACAAGCCAGCACTACATGATGATCAGGGCATTGGGCAGTGTGGAGGACAATTGCAGAACAATGTGACCACAGGTTCCCCACAGCCATCCTAGGATCATATAGCCAGACCCCTGGGTGTGTAGAACCAAACAGTGCAGACAAGTAACACAGACTCTCAAGGGGCCTGGAAGTCTTTTCACTGCCTCTGATGTCTCCAGGTTGTCTCTGGGAACTTGCAGCCCTTTGGCTGACTCTGCCAAGCAGCTAATCTGCTTCTCCCCAAACAGCCTGAAGCGCTGAGCCCAAAAATAGCATGGAGAGGAGAGCCTCCCGCCTCACACTCTGGGAGGTGGTTCCGGAGGTGGCTTTCACATTCCAGCAGCAGCCACTGTAGGAAGTGGGAATTACTGGCAGTTGCTGAGTATCCTTAAGGCAGGGGTGGGGGGTCTGGGGGACAGTCTCAGGTCAGACCTACAGCACGCATCTGAGAGCTGGAAAAGAACCATCACATCCAGCCTTAGGGAGTTAGAGACAATGACAGGCACAGACTCAGGGAAGCAGCTCAGAAGCAGGACCAGGAGTGAGCCTGAGGGGCCCTGAGTTTGCAGAGGTTTCACATTCAAACTTCAACTAGAGAAGGGTCTTAGGTTGCACAGTACTGGTTGGTTGGTAATGCCCTCCGCCAGCATAGGTGGGTGATAGCCCTTACTGCGCTGGCCCCAGTGATGGGGTAGGGGTGCCCCATTTCCTTCCATGGGCCCCTTCCATTGTCCCTCATGGTGACAAAGGCAGGACTGGCACCCTGCTGTCTTGGTATCTCTTTATTGGGGTGGGGGTACCAGGGATTGAACCCAGGGGTGCTTAACCACCGAGCCACATCCCTAGCCCTTTTCATATTTTATTTTGAGACAGGGTCTTGCTAAGTGGCTTAGGACCTCACTAAGTTGATGAAGCTGGCTTTGAACCTGCAATCCTCCTGTCTCAGCCTCCTGAGTTGCATGTGCCACTGTACCTGGCTATCTTGGTACCTCTCTAAGTGTGTGTCCTCAGACAGGTTACTTAACCACTCAGAGCCTATTGTCTCATCTTAAACTTACTTCATCAGTGAAGTTCAAGTGAGTTTGGTAAAACCATGGTACAGAGTCTGGCTCAGGGTCACTGAGCAACTATTGTCTCCTATACCTCACAGTGCTCTTGCCTTGCCTTTGAGTAGCACAGGGTTCATTTCTGCCTCTTCATCTTTTTCCCAGGCCATTTTCCCTGCCTAGCATGCCGTTTCCTCTTCCTGTCCCACAGTTGTCCTCAATCTGTGGCCCTGCCTGCCAATGGCTTTTTGTACATGTGATAGGGGACAGATAGATGCAAATGGTGGGAACATGAGGTTAAGGGAATAATTCTATAAAATGGATCCACTATACTGACCACCACATGCTTTCTTTTCTAAGAAACAATTTACCTGTAGCCCTGCCTAGCTTAAGTGGACAGTACATGTCATGTTCCTCAGCAAACTACCTGTTATTTGGAGGAGAAATGCAGGCCCAAAATGACATGGGTAAGAGGATCCCAAGTTACCCTGAAGAGGGAGACTTTGTGACCCTTTTCACAGACCAGATCCAATAAAGGGCTGGAATGTTGGCTCAGCAGTAATGGTGCTTGTCTGGCATGTGCAAGGGTCTGGGTTCAAAGTTCAAACCCCAGCATCACACACACAACTAAGTGTTACAGCAATGAAAACCAGATGAAAAACTAAATAAAATTGATTCTCTATTTCTCTCTCTCTCCTTGTCCCTCTCTCACTTAAAAAAAAAAAAAAAAAGAAAAAAGAAAAAAGAATTCAATTAAAATTGGTCAGCATGGGCCAAAGTAACCTAGAGTTGTTATGGCAGTGGGGACTTGAAAGCCTGATGTCATTCTGTTGACAGCGAAAAGTTAAGACGTGGACATGAGTGGGACTCTTTGGAAACTTCCCTGGGATCCCCAATAAAACTGGAGTGCAAGAGAGGCATTCTGTCCCTCTACTCTCTGAGAGGACCCACTCTCTCCTGTGAGTGTACACTTTTCCTTTTCCTATTCCTTCAATAAATTCATGCCTGTTGCTCTGAGCAACATGTCTGAAATCTTTCTGACTTGATCACAAGAATTGGCATTTGAAGTGTATGTGTAGAGTGTCTTTGTGCTGTCTCAGTTTCTCCAAAGGCCCTGTGACACATGGATAGCTGGAGTGGTCTCCCTTCCCTACTTGCAGTGGGATTCAGTTTCCCTGCCTGGCCATAAAAACTCCTGAGGCACAGAAATGACCACTGTGGACACCACAAGCACATTTGAGCTCCAGTCTGAGAGGAGAGAGCAAGGAAACAGGCCTGAAAGAAAAGACTGGCAGGGACCCTACATAATCCATCCTTGATATACTCTTGCTCACAGACATTCACTCATTTAGGGCAGAGGCTGACCCAGGAAGGGGCTCACACAAAGAAATCAAGGATGCTTCCACCCTGCAAGCTGAAAGAGACTCTATAGCTGGATTCTTCCAATCTGCCCATTTCATAGAGATAGTGAGGCCCAGAGGTGGCAGAGTACAGCCAGTTCCTACTGCTATCCCTGAAGTTGATGAAGCTGATGATCTGGCTATGGAGTCCATGTCTTCAGTTTACACCTATCCATGGTTACCAAATCCCGGCCTCCTACACTGCAGTAGACATCAGGGCCAGAGTTGAAACTGTGTGTAAGACTACTGGGCCTCTTCAATGGGACCAGGCTATCCCAAGGTGGTCATGTCGCCACAGCACCCCAAACTCAGCCTGTCTAAAACCAATGGATGGTGTCCCTCCCAAATCAGGCCCTCACTCATGTCTGCCCAGAGGAGGGTTTACTGTCCCTAGGTTTGGGCAGGCCATAGTGAGCTTCATCTTGCCCTCACTCCCCCTCTCAAGTGCTCATGAAGATCAGAATCCAAGGATGGAGTCTGCGGGGCCCCTGCCAGTGCTCTCTCTCAGGCCTATTTCGTTGTCTCTTCACAGCCCAGAGGTCACACATGCCTATGGTCAGGAATATCTATAGTGGTACATACCTCTGACCCTCAGGGGCTCTTCTAGCCCCTGGGGAGACATTGAATCCCACGCTGACCCATTTGCTTCCTGTCATGTGCCTGACCTCCCTCTGCGGATTCCTTCCTGCCCAGCAGGCACCTGTCCTGGCATTACTCAATCCCAGCCCTATTGGTGCCAAGTTGGATCTGCTCTCCTTCTTTGCCATCCTTTCCTCTCAGATGACTGCTTCTAACTTTTTTTTTTTTTGTTTTTGGTCCTGGGATTGAATTCAGGTGTGCTTTACCATTGAGCTATATCATCTGTCCTTTTTATTTATAAGACAGTATCTTGATAAGTTGCTGAGGGTGGCCTGGAACTTAGGATCCTCCTGCCTCAGCCTTCAGTCACTGGGATTATAAACATGCACCACCACCTCAAGTGACTGCTTCTACTCTAGCCCCTGAGCTGCCATTTAATTATAACTCACCACCACACCTTTTTTTTTTTTCAGGGCTGAGGACCGAACTTGGGGCCTTGCGCATGCTAGGCAAGTGCTCTGCCACTGAGCTAAATCCCCAATCCCACCACCACACTTTTAAAACCCTCCCATGGCTCCCCACTGGTCTTGGGACAGAGACCACAGCTGACATAATTCTGCTTGGCCCCCTCTCCTGCCTCACATTGTATACAACTCTCCTCTTCTTTGTTCCCGCTTTCTCTCATCTTCTCCCTGCCCCCACAAGTTACTTCAGGGCTTTGCATAAGCCATTCCCCTTTTCTTAGCCTGGCTAGTGTGACTTATTCTCTGCCTGACTCTGTATCCTCCCTTGCTATGGTACCTGGAGGCCAGCTCATTACTGGAAAGTCTGTACTCTACTACCAGGAGGGGCCAGGACTGACACAGCTCACCTAGACGATTTGTTCTCACACTCTGGCCCTAAATAGCTGCTGCTAGGTGGTTTCCAGATTTGGTGCTAAAAATACTCCATGGCCCAGACAGGAAGGACCTACCAGGAAACAGCTGCTCCTGGGAGGGGCTGGCTGGAGCTGCAGTGGGGGCCCTCTCACCACAGTTCGGTGGAGTGGAGTCCACATATTGGAAGGGGTTGCGCCTCTAACAGACAGATAACTCCTCAGGGCCAGCAAATCCTACCATATGTTGGTCAAGAGCTCCAGCATGGACACAAACATTCACCTTTTGACTGTTTCTTTGGGTTTGTTACCATGGCATGGACAGCCTTTTGAAATAAAACACATTTAAATATAACGTGCTAAAGGAAGATAGGAGAATCTGGTCCCCTTGAGGTTGATTGGGGTGGGCTTCCTGAAGTAGGGGGAAATTCTACCATCTGCTCTTCTACTCTTCTTTCAACAGAACAGCTAGGCAGCTAGGGAAAAAATGATTGAATGAATGCATAAATGCATGAATGGTCCTGAGAACTAGGGTAGTCTCAGAGGAGAAAAGCTAAGGCCTGAATAAGAGGTGGCAGTAGTGATGAGATATACTGGAGAGGAGGAAAGGTACTGGAGAGTTCTGTGGGGATAAGGGGGAAGGAGTGCGGGGTGGTCCCCGGGCTGGAGAGTCTTCCATCCTGTGTGAGGCTGTGAGGAGGCAGGCAGGTCTTACCTGGGGGTACCCCAGGAGAGCCTTGACAGACTTAGGGCTCCTTTGGGGATCACTGCACCTGAGAATCACAGGGTTCCTTATTTTTCAGTAGAGTTGCAAAATCAGGAAGGTGGCATAGGGAACAGTGTTTATGGCCATTTTGCTAAGGGATCACAGGCCCTCATATATACAGTCTTCGGCACTGGAAAGAAATGGTCCAACCGGCAGGTCTGCCACCCAGATATTAGAGCATCCAGCACTGGTTGTGCCTCTAGGCCCCTGGAGTTTGAGGTCCCCAGATCTTTTCTCCACAGATGATTCTTTAAGAAGTACCAGATGGTCCAAGGACAAGCTCATTACTGGAAAGTCTTGGTACTGAGACTGGACAGGATTGAGAATGCAGGTCTGCCCCAGGTCCTGGCTTTCGCTATAAACCTAAGACCTCTTTAGCTCTGCCTCCCACCAAGCCTCAGTTTCTCCATCTGAGGATTCCCTAAGTCTCTGAGAAAAGGCATCTGCAGCAGAATCCAGCTGCTAATCCCCTGAATGTTCTGCCTGGTTTCTCCCTTGGCAGGCTTGCTGCCCCCACTGGCCCTGGACTCCCAGCCTCCAACGAATGTGCTTCTCAGCCCCCCAATCCAGGAGCCTGCCTTATCAGTCCCCGATCACAAAGGAGACAGACAGCCCCTCCTGTTAGCCCTATTCTGATCCTGAGTGGAGGGGGTCCAGCACTATTAAGTGCCTTAAGGAAGAATACTTCCCCTCCTTCCCCATGCCAGCTTCCCCGACCCCCTTCCACTTGGCATTCACTTATCAGTCCAGTGGCGCCTGTCTTGGCATTAGAGGCCCTGGACCCAGGCTCTGCTGCACACTGCTGCTGCAGGGGATTTGCTCTGCCTGGCTCGCTTTGAATATGACCTTGGCCTGCTTTACTGGAAACCCAAGGCCATCTGAGGGATCTCTCTCAGTCTGTCCCAACTCCTAATCTCTTAGCACTTTGGTCCAACCTTTGCTGTGTCAGTGGCATTTAACAAATACCCTACACAAATGCACATCCCCTTCACTGCTCCACTTCCCTCCTGTGCCTCTTTGACCTATTCTCACCAGGAAGTGGTTCCCCAAGGAATTCCTTGTGGGACCCTTGTGCTCTTGGCACCCTTCTCTACCAGTCTCCTCTCAGCTCCCTCTAGCTTCTAAGGACCTCAGGGCGTGGTTCAGAGGATCCCTCATCTTACACACACACATCCAAGGCTAAATTCCCCATGGTGACATCTGTATTGTTATCCTTCTTTCCCTCAGACTCACCATTATCCTGGTCACCAGAGACCTTAGCTTCCCACAGTTCCTTCCCAAGTCACATCTTCCTCAGCTTCTCACTGCATGGTCCTTTCTGAGCTCTGATCCTAGACCTATCCTTCTCCTGCCCCTTTTTCTCCCACTGGCTAGGTTTGCCTTCTCTCTCAGACCACTGAAAATCAATTGCCAGTCTTGGCTTCTCTTCTCTATCTCCCTTTCCTTTGGGCATCTCATACAGGCCAAAGCTATAGATCCCATTGGTCTCCTGGTGATTGACACCACATGTGGACTGTTGGCCTTACTTTTCTCCAACGCCACATTTTTTCCTAGTGGATGTCATAAAGGTTCCTCAAAATCAATGATGCCAAAACAGGACTCTCTATCCTTCCTGCCTTCTACCAAGGTATTCTTCATCTCTCTAATGGCCACCACCATCTACCCACTCTGGCTTAGGCCCCAAGTAGGGGCCTTGACTCCTCTCACAGTTATGTCCCCAGTGAACCCCTCTACCATGTTCAGTCTGTGGGCAAAACTACCTCCACTGCTCCTGGACCTCCAGGTTCCATCCTGTCCAAGCCACCACTGTTACTTGAAGGATCCCCCTGCTGATTCCTCTGATAGTTTACTGCTCTCAGAACAGACATAGAAATAACTTTCAAAAGTTGTAAAATATACATAGCGTATAATTTGTTCTGATCATTTTGAAGTGTACAATTCAGTGGTATTATGTATATTCACATTAATGTGTAACAATCACTACCATCCATCTCCAGGTCTTCTTCACTTTTTCAAACTGAAACTCTGTACCCATTAAACAATAGCTTCTCATTTCCCCTTGAATTTAAGTGAAATCCTTCAGTACTTGTCCTTTGGTGACTGGATAATTACACTTTGTATAATGTCTTCAAGGTGCATCCCTATTGTTAGAATTTCATTCCTTTAGGTCTGAATAATACTCCACTGTTTGTATATACCACATTTTGTTTATCCTTTTATATGTTAATAGACACTTGGGTTGCTTCCACCTTTGGGCTGTTGTGAATAATGCTGCTATGAAAATAGGTGTGCAAATACCTGTTCAAGTCACTGTTTTCAATTCTCCTGGGTATATACCCAGAAGCAGAATTGCTGGGTCATATGGTAATTCTATTTTTAATTTTTAAGTAATATCCATACTGTTTTTAAACAGTGAACACAACACTTTACGTTCTCAGCAACAGCGCACAAAGTTTACAATTTCTCCATATCCTGGACAGCACGTGTTATTTTCTGTCTTCTTGTTTTGTTTGTATAACCATCCTAATGGGCACTTTAAAAAAGTTAAAATGATAATCACCTGACCTCACAGAGGTTTCTCTAATCCCCCCATCCAACTGGCAGCCGACCACCAGGTCACACCCCTCATTTGGCTTATTTTCCATCAGCCACTGTCCTATCAGCACTAACTCCGGTGAGGGACGTCTTTTGTTGGCTGCTGTACCAGCGTTTAGAACAGCATCCAACACACAGTGCATGCTCAATAAATAAATGGCCGAACGACTGACTGAAGATTCTCTTCCACCAAAATATCGAGGTTCTCTACATCCTGTCCACTTGCTCTGGCCTGCCTTACCACCCTCTAATCCCACCTGAGGCCACAAGTCTCCAAGCTCGGCCACTCCCGCAGAGAACCCCAGGAAGATCTCTGATAGGAGCAGGTACTTGTGAGAGAGCCCCTGGACGTCTAGGGGATTTGGGCACGCTCCTGAGTGCCTCCTTTGCTGTGGATTTGGCTGGCTTGCCCCAGGTCCTCAGAGGGAAGAACTTGCCAAGACCATCCGACCTGCATTACCTGACCCGCGGTTCCGCCCCGCCCCGTTGCTCCGCCCCTTTCCGGTCTCGGCAGCGCAGGTTCCGGTCTTTCCTCTGCCGCAGTAATTCGAGCCCTGTCCCTGAGGGGCCTCGTGGTCCTTTGCTATTGGTTCTCCTCTGGAATGCCGTTAAGAGACCAATTCCTCATTGGCTACACTTTCTCCCGCGCCTCTACTGCAGCCACAACAACCGACACGTGCTTAACCGTGGGGCTTCCTCATTGGCTAGTTGCCTAGGCCCGCCCATTTTCCCTTTCCATCCCCAACCCCTCTCTTCTCTTTTCTATTAGTTTACGGAGCTCAGAACCCCTCCCCTTAGCCCGGTTCCTCGGCGCCTAGAACCTGGATTGGCCAAAGGCGGGAGTTAGGCGGGGCTTAGAGGTGTTCCTCGGAGGTGGGTTAAAGAAGGAGCTGCGGGACTGGCCAAGCGTGTGGGAATAGGTTCAATGGCTTGGCAGGGGCTAGCCGCCGAGTTTCTGCAGGTGCCGGCGGTGACAAGGGCCTACACCGCAGCCTGCGTCCTCACCACAGCCGCCGTGGTGAGCAGATGGGGTGTCGCTGTGGTTACAGACCCAGGCGGGGAAACAGGAGGTATTAGGGAAGGTCGCCAGGGTAATGGCGGGGATCCTGGGACCATACCCTGACGCATCCCTGGTTCCACAGCAGCTGGAACTTCTCAGCCCCTTCCAGCTTTACTTCAACCCGCACCTCGTGTTCCGGAAGTTCCAGGTGAGGCTGCCGCGTCCCTTGCACCTGTTGGCCCATTCCCACCCGTCCCGCGCCTGACTACCCCTCCCTCTTATCTCGTAGGTCTGGAGGCTTGTCACCAACTTCCTCTTCTTCGGGCCCCTGGGATTCAGCTTCTTTTTCAACATGCTCTTCGTGTATCCTGCACGAAAAGGACCCCGGCGGGGCGGGGGGGGGGGCGGGGGGCGGGGTCCCTGGGCAGGGAGCAGGGAGACTTGAGGCCAGGTCGGAGTGGCACTTCCTATACCAACGCTGCAGGTTCCGCTACTGCCGCATGCTGGAGGAGGGCTCCTTCCGCGGCCGTACAGCTGACTTCGTCTTCATGTTTCTCTTCGGGGGCGTCCTTATGATAATATCCTTGCTACGGGCTCAGGAACTTCAAGTCAAAGTTCCTTGGGGTCCAGCCTGTGTTTGCCCTGGGGCCTGACATGACAGCCCAGGGCCAGGGAGGGATAGAGGCGTTCACTTCAGCTTAGGATGTATTTTGCAGCCATGCTGTGTTCTACTCCAGATGCCAGAGATAAATCTTCAGTGCTGTGTTGCAATGCACAACAGGTGATGTACAGGAGAGCCAGGTGGGGTGTTTATGGCTCTGAGCCCTGAATGCCAAGTATCCAGGAGAAACTGACAGGGATGGGTAGTGGTTGGAGCCTGGGATGAAGAAGATGGGTGCGCAAGGCAGATCTGTGGCACCTGAAGGCCACAGAATAAAAGGGGTCATCTTGATGAGAAATGGACAAGGGCAATGAGGGAAGGGGATCCAGTGGAAGGGCTCTCGGGGCTTAGGAAATCAGAGGCCTTGGGTGTACCTGAGACCTGCACTAGGGCACCTTGACTCTGGCCCAGCTGTTGGGACTCCTGGGTAGCCTGTTCTTCCTGGGTCAGGCCCTCATGGCCATGCTGGTGTATGTGTGGAGCCGTCGCAGCCCTGGGGTGAGGGTCAACTTCTTCGGCCTCCTCACCTTCCAGGCACCATTCCTGCCCTGGGCGCTCATGGGCTTTTCACTGTTGCTGGGCAACTCGATCCTTGTGGACCTGCTGGGTGAGCTTGCCTATCCTTTCTACTACTCTAGGCTGGTTGCTCCCCTCTGGACATGCTGATTATGCCCCAGGGAACCTTCTCCCACTTTCCTGGCCCTCTCAGCCCAGCTCTCCCAGCTCCTCTATTCTTACAGCCCCTGAAGCTGCAGGATTCGCATCTTCAAGGCTGACCTACTGATGCTTGAGTGGGTCCTGCTTGGGGTGGGATGGCTGAGGCAGAGTTCTTGCTCCACGACTCCTACTTTCTCAGTTCCTGCCCACTTCTGGACTTTTTAAGCCTGTCCCTGGGCTGGCAGACAGTTTGTGCAGGACATTGGGGTACCCGCGCTCTGAAACCTGGGGTTACTCTAGGCTGTGGAGGGTGGCCTCTGGCATTCTATGGCTCTCTCACAGGGATTGCTGTGGGTCACATCTACTACTTCCTGGAGGATGTCTTCCCCAACCAGCCTGGAGGCAAGAGGCTGCTGCTGACACCCAGCTTCCTGTGAGTGCTAGAGATGACTGCCCACCTCTTTCCTCCCCTCCCTCAGGTAACTCCCCATCCTATAGGGGGCCTGCGCTGGCCTAAGCTCAGTGTGGGTCCCTCCCTACAGGAAGTTGCTATTGGATGCCCCTGAAGAGGACCCCAATTATCTGCCCCTTCCTGAGGAGCAGCCAAGACCCCATCTGCCACACCTGCAGCAGTAAGCCCACGCTGGGCCAGCCTGATACTTCTGGGAGGCCTCTTCTTATCCCTAATCGTTGCTTGCAGAGGAACAGCCCATTCCTGGAGTCTGGGCCCAGGGAAGGGCTCATCTGAAATAAACAGTCACTGGCAGCCTCTAGACACACAGCAGTGGCTCCCCCTGCCTCAGTCAGTCACACCTTCAATCCCTTTTAGTGCTTGCCCTTTTACCTTTTCCTGGCCTGCCCTCTCTGCTCAACTGTAGGTGGTAGGATAGGGGGCCCAGAGAGTACAAAGAACCTGCCCATGGATGTGCAGAACTTTACTCACAAATGACAAACTCGGGGTTCTTGACTCAGCCCTGCCAATGCCTTGATGAAGTCTTAGGGGACAAGTCCTCGCCCTGGGCCTCTGTTCCCTGCCAATCAAAGGGGATGGCTGGATGTTAATGGCTGGGGCAGGACACAGCCCAGTCTGTGGTATCTTTAGGCTGATGTCCATACGGTCTCTTGTCCTCACCAAAAATCTCAACAAGTGGACCTCATTTTCCAGTTGCTGAGCTGGAGTCCATGGTGCCAGGTGCAGATGAGTGTCAGGACTGTGTCCTCTGCCCCTTTTGTGACCTGAGAGCCTAGAAAAGTTTTGCTTAGCAGAATCCTATGATTGGCTGTGGTAGAGACCTCTGGGGAATTCTGTCCGTACCATTTATGCTAAGGACTTATGAGCCTTTTCTGAGCCCACATCTCTTTTTTCCTCTGTATGTGTGTATCAGATACCTGGCCAGTTTTCCTTGTTGCTCTAGGCCTGCCCATCTTATTCCTGGATGCTCAATACCACAGGGTTCCTCCAGCCACAGGTAGTCATTTTCATTGTAACAAAACTTCCTCATGAGTCTGATTCTCAATTTTATAGAGAAAGCTGGTGAAACAGCAGCTCTTGTCACTAGGCTGGAGGTCCTTAAAGGGCCCAGAAGCAGGTAGGACTTGGTGCACTAGTCCATCACACCAGCTGCAGTGACACAGGGCTACCACATGCCTTATGGACTCAGCAAACTCCTCAGCAATGGAGCTTGTTCATTTCTAATGCCAACTGAGCCTGGAACGCTTTTGTTTAGGGTTTTAACAGTAAAGCCTTCCAGTGAGTTCTACTCTTTGATAGGCATCTGCCAGAGGAGATGAGAACTTTCCTTGGGCCTTAGGCTGCTTTTTTCCCTGGAACAGTCATGTTCATAGAGCCCCAATCCCTACTAAGAGCTCTACCTCTGATCCATACAGGCCACATTAGAAAGCCATGTTTTATGGGGCACCTATTATGTGCCCAGAGAGGACAGACCTGGCAGGGAAGGACTTGGAAGCAACCAGGGGTGGCAGCAGCCTGGTGCTGGGGATCTGGAACCACTGCCTTCAGTAAGACTGAAGCTTCATGCCCAGTTTGCCAAGCAGTGCTTGGCTCAGCTAAGAGATGCACATAAGCCACCCTCTTGGAACCTAAGTTCATTCTTTAGAGTGGGTATACTTCCATGTTACAGATGAGGAGACAATCTCAGAAGCATGGGTGGGGAAGAGCTAAGAGTTGGGCCTCCTCTATACATACATCAACCCTAAAAACTAACAGTAGGCTGATTATGTTAGTCCCATATTCCTCAAAATAGACTTGGTTTAGGCCACAGGTGGAGATGGGCCCCAAACAGTTTTGTGTGCTGTTAGAACCGAACAGACAGGCCCTCTGCATCTAGGCTAGTGACATCTAGGCAATCCCTACACAGGAACAGGCCCTCCACAGAAGAGCCTGGAGGTCCTTCCTAAGGCAAAGTGAAGGTAGCAAGGATGGGCTGTCACCAGAAGGCAGCTGGGCCCCTCCCCTAAGCCTCACAGTCACACTTCTCCTTTTTCTCCCTCTGCAAGGACTTGCTGAGCAATTTGCTGAGCCTAGGTATCCAGTAAGCTTAGCTGGAAGGCCTAAAGAATAGCAAGCATTGGACTCTGCCTCAATGGCCTTACAGAGTGTTGGGGTATCTTGAGAGCAGAGTTCTGTTAACTTCCACCTGGGAATTGGTGGAAATGGCCACATGCCACCAGGTCTAGTTTGGTCCCATTCCTGGCTCTCCCATTATTTTTATGCCAAGATATTTAAGAAACTGAATATGACCTATTATTGCCTTTTATTTAAAAAGTGTTCCTAGCCCTACCTGGGGCTCCTATACAAAAACAAAACAACCCAAAACAAAGCTTCTTTTTGACTCCAGACACTGGGGAAGGGTGTTGGGAGGACAGGACTGGGGCTTAGCAAATGGAATGTGTGCTGGGGGAGGGTAACCTGGAGGCCCCTCCATCTCTGCAGCCCACCCCACCCCTGGGTTGTCTCCTTGCCAGAAGAGGAAGGAGAGGCAGTCCAATCTTCTGAGATGCTCTGTGGGAGCCAAGCACTGATGGGCTGGTCACCAGGCCGGGGCAGTGTTGGCAAGACGCCTCATCCGCCTAGAAGAGGGGAATGGGTGGTCACCTGGGGCCAGTCACAGCCCTGGGCAGCCAACCTCTAGCCAGTTATGGGGTCCCTTGGCAGGGACACTCACAGCCTTCTCTTGGCCTTGCCTAACTGCTATGCAGGCCCTGCCTACCTCTCCAGGAACCTTGAAATCTGCTCTGGGTTGTGGTCAGATATGACTGGAGGACTCTGCTGGGAAACCCACCCTGGGGGCCAGATGAGAACTCCACACTCAGGAGCCTGCCTCTGCCAACACAGGTTCTTCCCAAAGCCCACAGGTCACTGGGGAAAGGAGATTACTTGCCCCTGCCTAGAAGACGGGTACCTCTGAGCAGAACTGGGGTACAGGGACAGGGTACCTTGTGTTCCTGTCCTGGTCTCGGATCTTTTTCTCCATTTCAGCATCAGTCAGGGTCTCCAGCAGTGGGCACCACTGGTCTGCATCGCCTGTGTTCCGGATGGCAATTTCCACGGTTGGTAAGGGATTCTCACTGGGGAGGGGAGGCAATGAAAGGAACAATGGCCAATTCATAGAACAGCAGCTGGAAAGTCCCCAGAAACCGTTACTCCACTCCTGTGCCACCCAGCAGATGGCCAGCACATAGCATGGAGGCCCAGGTCTTTCCTTACTTTCTTATTCCTCTACTGGGCCCAAACATGGTTAAGGCCTATTTCTGGGCCCTGGTTCCTCACAGCAGTACTACTGACAGGGGAAGCTGGGGCCCCAGTCATCTGAACCTCAAGGGAGCTGCTGGAAATACCCAGGCCTCCCCTAGAAATAATAGTTCCACAACCCTGAGCCTCCCAGAGCCAATCCTGAATTTCTCTGTTGCCTCAGCATCACTCCAGGAGACTGGGAAGAGGGCTGCTGATTATGCAAGGCTACTGTCATTGGACCACAGCTTAAAGACAGTGGCATGTTTGTCGCATTCTGTGCAGTGTTGGGACCCATCAGAGCCCATTGATCAGGGAGACAGCATGGAGGGTGAAAGGAGGACTCTGCTCCAGAGGCCTCTGCATCCTTCACTGAGATTTGCTGGGATGGGGCAGCCTGCTCCTGAATGTTCCACCCACTTGCCCTTTATCCCTTTATGGGGTCCCCACTAAGCCCCAGAGAAACTGGCCTATTTGCTTACAACCAGATAGCTGGCTGACAGCTGGAACCAGAAACTATATCTCCAGACTACACCCACCCCACAGTACCTCAGAGACAGCCCAAGTCCACCCTGAGGGGCTACCTGTGCCCTCTTCCTCTGGCCAAGTGGGCATAGAAGTAGGGGTAGGTCAGCATGGGCAAAGGTTGTAAGGGCACAGGGTTGGGCACACAGGAGCACCGGGGAAGGAAGAGGTGTGGCTGAGCCACTGCCTCTCTGGGCCTTGGTTTTAAGGTCTATAACAGGAAGCTAAGGAGTTACCCACATGTTGTACTGAATCCCTAGCCTAGCAGAAAGCCTCAGAGGAAGGTCCTAACCATAGTATTCTTCCCCTGCCACTAATGCTACTCTGGCCTTCTGTAGGCTTTTCCTCTCTCCTATAACTGGGTTGACTCCCCCTGACTCATGAGGCTCAGTTGCCAGGAAAAAAGCTACCCTGCTTTATCATAATTTTACCAGGTATCTGCCCACCTATAGCCTGCCACAATGCAGTGCCCCATTAGTTTTAGGAGGAGCAAAGGGCAGGCAAGTACCCAGGAGGTACCTAGTGTTTACTAATGGGTAAAAGAGAGGTCCCTGGTAGGGCTGCTTGGGTTTTCATGTAGAATACAGAACAATATTTATTGCTGTGAATGATTGTTGAAGGATTAACATGCAAATACATATTTTTTTGTGGTGCTGAGGATTGATCCCAGGGTCTCCTGAACATGTGAGGCAAGTGCTATACTACTGAGCTATATCTCTAGCCTCAAGAATTATTATTATTAGGGGTTGGGGATTTAGCTCAGTGGCAGAGCGCTTGCCTAGCCCACGCAAGGCCCCAAGTTTAGTCCTGAACCCTAAAAAAAAAATATTATTAAAAGCAGCTAATATCCCTCCATTGAGGGAGGTTCCTAGGGGCCAGGCATCTTCTCACATGGCTTCCCTGAAGGTTATGTGATTGATTAGCAACAGAGAAGCATTCTCTCAAGTCTGACTGCAGAGCCATGGCACCTCACTACCACACCAACCAGCTCTCAATCTGCATTAGCAGCAAAGGGCCCATTATGGCTTGGGAAGGTCAGGCTGGGAGCTGTTCTCCTGGGTCTAGGGATCTCAGGGACCCTGAGCCCAGATCAAGGCCAGGGTGTTGTCTGAGGCTAGTCCCACAGTCCAAGGCTGCCTGGGCTTCCCAGTAGGAACAGATCTGACGACCTGCTGCTGAAGCTCAGCTCACTGTGTCCAGGCCCACAGGGCCCATGAGAACTGGAAGCCCAAGTGCATGCTGGTGACTCATAGGCTTTAGGACCTGGCAGCCCTCACTCCTGTGGTCCTCTAGGGCCGATTCCTCCTCAACAGCTTGGTTTGGCAATCCAGGAATGGCCTAGCCACAGAGCCCAAACATCATTCCTCACCTCTAAGACTCCTGGCTGCCTTTCTTAGGAGGGCAGACATGAAAGGCGCCAAGCCTACGCTGAGGGAAGCAAAACATGTTTTCCTCAGAATTTAAACAAGAGCTGGTAAGTAGGCCTAAAGACCTCTTTGTTTACTTCCCCTCCACTATGGGAAGATTCCACTCCAGTGGGTTTGTTCTAAAATAAGAATTGCTCTAGTCAGCCATGTAAGGATTGGCCTGGAGACAGCACTAGCCTACCTCAGATTTGGGGGCACATGCAGGCAGAGAGAGATTTCCCTGAGTTCCAAGAAGTATGGGGGCTATGAGGGCTAACCTGCTCCCATTCCTCCAGAAAATTCTGATTCATAGGCTTTGAGGCTGCCAGGGATCCTGGATGTTCCTTCCATCCTATAGTGTTCTGGCAGGGACAAAGACACACCCATACATGAGGTGACACTGGGACTGATATTCGTTGAATAGTCTCAGGATTATGAAAGTAATTGAAAGATGTGATCTCACTTTTGTGACCTCATGTGACATAATAGGCTCTGAAGCTAGGCATGGTGGTTCATGCCTGTAATCCCAGCTACTTAGAAAGTTTTGGGATGTTGAGGCAGGCAGGTTGCAAGTTCAAGGCCAGCCTGGGCAACTCACAAGACCTGTCTCAAAAACTAAAAAGAGCTGGGAATGTAGCTAAGTTGTAGAGTCCCTTGTACCTAGGGAAAAACCCAAACCAAAACTAAACCAATGCAAAAACAAAAATCCAACCAAGTTGAGAAGCATTATTATCCTCACTCCGTAAATGAGACCTAGAGGAAGAATGACCTCCAGAGGTTACCTAGAGGTGGTTAATCTCCACCAAGGGAGGAGGAGACCAAATTCTATGTGACCCTTATGTTTGCAATCAATACCTCCCAGGCCTCCTGAATAGACTGATTTTTGACAAAAATGCCAAGTCCACTTAATGGGGAAAGGACAATCTTTCGGCATGGTGCTGGAACAACATGACTCTGGATTAGGAATGAGTTTTTACATATGACACAATATACCAACAGCAAACTGAAAAATAAATAAAACTAGACTATATCCAAATAAACACTTTTGTGTTGCAAAGGACACTATCAGGGAAGTGAAAATATCCCACTGAAAAAGAAAAAAATATACTAATCTATTAAGGGACAGGATCGAGAATATATAAAGAACTCTTACAACTCAATAAATAAAAACCAATCCAATTTAAAAATAGGCAAAGAACTTGAAAAAGTCATTTCTCCAAAGAAGTTATACACGTAGCTAATAATACATGAAAAGATGTAAAGATACCATTAGTCATTAGTAAAATGCAACTCCAAATGATGATTACTT
Organism: Aplodontia rufa; assembly: GCA_004027875.1. Lineage (NCBI taxonomy): Eukaryota > Metazoa > Chordata > Mammalia > Rodentia > Aplodontiidae > Aplodontia > Aplodontia rufa. The sequence goes on along the minus strand of PVKS010003321.1, from coordinate 26,538 downwards.
CACACCCACTAGGCTGGGTATGACAAAAACAAAACAAAACAAAAAGATAATAGCAAGTGCTGGCCAAGATTTAGAGAAACCGGAGCCCTCACATTGCGGGTGGGAATACAAAACAGTACAGCCACTTTGGAAAACAATTTGCCAGTTCTTCAAAATGCTAAACAAAGTTACCATTTAATCCAGCAATTCCGCTCATAAATATATACTCAAGAGAACTGAAAACAAGTGTTCAAACAAAAACTTATACATGAATGTTCTTAGAATGAATTATTCACAGTAACCAAAAAATGGAAACAACCCAAGTCAAATGATGAATGGATAAATAAAATGTAGTGTAGCCACAAAATTGTATACTACTCAGCCATAAAAAAGAATGAAGCTCTGATACATGCTACAACATGGATGATCCTTGAAAGCATTAGAAGCAGTCATAAAAGACCACATAGTGAATGACTCCATTTACAGCATGTGTCCAGAATTGACAAATCTACTCAGAAAGTAGAACTGTGGTTGCCCAGGGCTGAGAGACTTGGTTTTAGTTTCTTTTTTGTTTGTTTTTTGGTACCAGGTATTGAACCTAGAGTGGTTAATCCCTGAGCCACATCACTGGCCAGCCTTTTTTTTTTTTTTAAATTTTGAAACAGGGTCATAAGTTGCTTAGGGCCTTACTAAGCTCCTGAGGCTGACTCTGAACCTGTAGTCCTCCTGCCTCAGCTTCCTGAGCCACTAGCATTATAGGCATGTGCCACCATGCCCAGCAGGGCTGGGAGTCTTGGAGAAAATTGGGAGTGCCTGCTAAGGGCTGTACAGCTTCTTTCTGGGGTGTCCTAAAATTAACTGTGGTGATGATTGCACAGCTCTGTGAATATAACAAAAACCATTGGCTTGTACACTTTGGGCAAAATCTGTAGCTTGTGAATTATATCTCAGTAAAGCTGTTGTTATAAAAACAAAAACTCAAAGGCTGGTGCATAGAGGGTCAGTAGTAACCTTCAGAATACAGCAGAGGTGCTTGGTTGCCCTGGGGGAACAGTTAAGTTCCTATGAGATAGGGTGGTACAGTGGGAAGAATGAGGTGGGCTCAGGAGACCTAAGTTCTGGCCTCTAGCCTCACCACAGTGAGCTTAAGTTCTGCCCCTAGGATTGTGAAGTTTAGCAAGCTTCTAACCGCAAGTCCCCATCTGGTCCTTGCCAGGTTTCTTCCAATGTGGGGAGCACCCTCGCTACTAAGATGGGACATGACACACAATGCGAAAGGCTCCATATGAAGAGCTCACCCAGCCTGATTGGCTGAGAAGACACAAGTAGTCCTCTCTGATGCCAAAAAAGATACTTTGAATATTTACCAGGCTACCAAGCAGGCCAGTATGGAGGGAATGTGTGTTTGTTCAAGTCATCAGCAGTGTGGCCTTATCTGTAGTGCCAAAGATTTGAAAACTGCACTAGAGACTGCAGTGGGACAGGGGTCAGTTCTCCTTCCAGTCCATACATGAAATTCATTAATTGCTGAGATAAAGAGGGATCTGTCTCTCTGAGTCCTGAACTGCCTCAATAGGACTCCCCAGACGCCTCCAGAACCTTAGAACTGGAGGGAACCAGAAGTTTGGCAAGGAACTGAGGCTAATGGCTAGGGTCACCTGTGGTCTGAGAAGGAGGGATGCTGCTGCACATTGGTGACCAAGGGAAAGGACGCCAGGAGGACCCATTAAAAGGCCCCGAAGCTTTATGTCCTGATCTCTGACGTGGCATTGGTGGCTGCCAGATAACAGGGAAAAGATCAACATTTCAGTGTCTGGCTGCTGAGAGCAGCAAACCTGCTTTCACCTGTACCTGTCAGTCCAGAAGGAGCATTCCAACCTGACTAGAGTCTATGGGAAGGTGTACTCATTGTCAATGTCACCCCAGAACCTGTGCAAAGTCACAGGACTTCAATTTCTATTCCAGGAACAAGGTCATCCTAGATTATTCTTGGGTCCATTAAGGCTAGCGACTGTGGCTCCACAATGGCTAAATGGACACCATGGCTGTATCCTTAGGCAGGCCTCCCCCAGGAACAGGGAGGCCTGGGCTAGACACCAGGGATGGCCCCTAATCTAGGAAGCAAAATCTCTCAGTCAGCAGGGCTGTTGGAGGGTCACCATGGGCGACAATGATGTGCAGTACAGCAGGCACTCAGCTGTTTCCCAGGCGAAGGGTGTGCTTCATTCATTCTTGCTCAGATTTATGGGAGTCCTTAAAAAAGCTGCCTCTGGGGATCTTCAAGAAAACAAGTTAAGACAAAAACCTACTAACAAGCTCCATGAATTATCTAGTCTTTGCAAAAAATGTCTTTGTCCTGGCTCCTCCTGAGCATTTAAGGTTGTCCTCCCTGAGTGATGAGTACCAATATGGACTATAATAGTAGTGTGGGGTACAATTAATCCTAACACCTGTTTTGATGCAGTAATACTTGGCAGTACCTCCACTCCAGACACCATCCCAATCAGAAAAGGAGCTCAGAAGACACATCAGAAATGATGGGGCTTCTGTTCCTTCAAGCTTGATGAGGCAGGTGAGCTCAGACTCTCCTTTCAGTGTCCCCCAGCAAAGTCTCCCAGCCTGGAAGGTTCTTTTTTTTGTGGGGGTAGGAGAGAGGCTGAAGGTTCTGCATACACTTCTGTTTTTCTCAGCCAGCTTGATGCTGCAGGCGGGGATCAGGCTGAATTGTTTGCTCCTTTCAATGGCACTCAGTAGAATAGCACCTAGTCCTGCATGGTACTCACCAAAGGTTTTCTGACTAAACAAAGGCAGAGATATCCAGAAAGAAGAAGCTACCAGAGGACTCGACTCCCTGATGCTTGTGAGCTGGGGAGGGGCCTTGTTAACTGAGATGAAGAACTTGGGCAGGGTGACCCTGATAGAAGAAATAGGTTGGGTTGGAGTGCAGAGAAGATAGAGTACCATGACAGGTGAGGAGGGGTGCCAAGAAGATGGAGGATGAAGGGGGCAAACTAGCTTGGGAGTAGCCCCAAGAGGATTTAGGATGTGGGGACAATGGGGGTAAGACTTCAGATTCACAATGACAGAATGCTACATCTTTGACAGGCACCTACTAAGTGCTTCCAACATGCCGTATCTTTAGCTTCAACCCTTCCTGTGATTGAGGAGCTCCGCTGACACATGAGATGGGAAGAGGACAGAGCCAACAAATAGACCATGGTCAGGGCACTACAAAGCTCCAGAAAGCTGTGAAAGTATCTTGGCTCCCACAGAGAAGTATTTCCCCAAAGCAGTTTGGCAATGATATGAGGAAAGGAGAGATGCATATGCCATCCTACCTGAAGGCATAGGTCTTCTGATGCCAGCTCAGTTGTCCCCGGATACTGTATGCAATGGTGGTGACAAATTCCCCACCCAATCCCAGCTCTGAGCACAATTTCAGGGCAAACTTCTCCGGCGAGTTCTCCTTCTCCGACATGTCCCACTCGAACTGGTCCACCAGGGAGATGTTTCCCACATGGATATTTAGCTGTGGCAAGCACCAAAGTACAAAGTGAGAGTGAGCAGGACCGCCCTCTGTCCAGGGAGGCTGTGAGGAGATGGGAACAGACTGCTCTGGAGCCATCAGGGCTGGAGTATACCCTGCCAACAACTCACAAGCTAAGAAGCAGCTGGCCTTTGTCCTTCTAGTTCCCCATTTACAAAATGGAGCTGTCCCCACAAACCTCCCAGGCTGCAACAAGGGGCTCTGGCATAGTCACTGCCAGGAAGGCCCTGAAGTGGTCAGGGGCACCTGAGTCCACCTCATTTTTATTCCTGTATCCCTGCCTCCCATGCTGCCCAGCACCCTCTTTTCTGCCCTTTACCCCTGTGACTTGATATGACTTTGTTGGCTAGAAAGGGTTCATTTCAGCTCAAATGTTACTGATCAGAACCTATCTCTGAGCCTGTCTTAAGCTATCATCTATATCCATATTCCGTTGCTTTACAGAGCTTGCCCCTCTTGGAAATCACTTCACCAAGCATGCTACAGATCCATCTGCACCTTTTGTCAACCTGGCAAGGCAAGAAGGTAAGCCTGGAAGTGCAGATGCAATGGCCAGCTCCTCCCACATTCCCCAGCAGACCCTTCTCAGCAGGTGACACACAGCCAAAGGTTTTCAAGCCCAGGGGTGCAGTTAGGGGGTTTTCACAAGTGGATATCCAGGAAACAAGCATTCAGATTCAGAAACACACATACACAGCCTATGCCCCAGGAGCACTTACAAGAGTCCTCCCCTCACCTTCAGATTAGTTCTGCCTGCTCTAAAACTAGATATCACTGAACAATACAGGATGGACACTGTGGGGTCTGACTTTGTTCCTTCAGCAAGATATCTGCAAGTTTCTAGTATAGGAGTCCTCCCTCATCATTGCCCAGTGCTCTACTGGGTGAGCAGGCCACAGTGCACCTGCCTATTCTCACTACTGTTACCTCTGTTTTTTTCTGTTCTATACCAAGGATTGAAACCATGGATATTTAGCCACTGAGCGACATCCCCAGCCCTTTTTATTTTTTATGTTGAGACAGGGTCTTACTAAGTTGCTTAGGCTGAGTTTGAACTTGTGATCCTCCTGAGCTGCTGGGATTACAGGGGTATACTACCATGCCCAGCTGCCCCTCAGTTTTTAAGATAAGGACCATAGTGGGCAGGTGGGCAAGGAGCATGATGAACTGGCTGCCGATTACCCCTGAGGACCCAGCCCTCCCAGAGACTTCTACCTCCCTTCAGAGAAACAAGGCAAGCCCAACTCCTGACCACATTCATGAAACCCTTACCTTTGAGCCCTTTGCACTACTGTGTACTCACTAGAAAGTTCTTCTTTGTACCGGGGCAGGTTCAGACTCTTCTTAGCACTCTGGGCTCAGCTAAAGAGCCAGCTCCTGAGATCTCCCCTCCCAATAAGCCCCTTTCCATACTCTCCTCTCCATTTTCTTTACATCATTTAGGACTCTGAGACCATCTCAGTCATCTGTCTTCTTGTTTTCTGTTTCTCTGTCATCCCATGAGCTCCAGGAATACCTAGCAGAGGCTTAAGGGCATTTGTTTTGAGAACCAACCAGTCCTTGTGACAGAGCTGGCAAGGACAGGGAGGAAGCTGTGGTGCAGAGCTGCAGTAACCCGCACATGGCTGGGCAGAGTGGGTTGCAATCAAAGCCCCTGAGGCCTTTCCTGTCTCCACGCTACACCAGGCCTGGCAATCAAACCCAGGTTTCTGGAACAGAAATGGAACTGCCTCTCCCAACTGGAATCAAACTCTGAGTAAACTATGTTGGCCCTGGAACTGGAAAGAACACCCAGCAGCAGGACCTAACTGGTCCACAGGTGTATGGTTCACACCTGTAGTGGCCCTATCCCAAGCTGAAGGACTATGCTGCTAGTCCCTGCCATCTGGTTATTAATGCATTCATTTATCTAAAAGTACAGAAAGAAAGCTGTTCTGGGGTCAAGGAGAAATAGAAACTAAGCAGGCTGATCAAGTTAATACACAGTATGTCAACTCTAAATGTTAGGCTACAGGGGGATATAAGAAAGGGGTTAGAAAAACTGAGCTAGCTGTAGTAATCAGGAGGTCAACAAGGCCTCCTACCCAGAGAAAAATATGTGAATGAACCCAGAGAAGAGGCATGTAGTTCCCTGGGGGAAGCGGGTACCATGCAGGGGACAGGGCAATGCAAAGATCTGAGGAACAAAGGACTGGATTCTGAGTTAGACAGTAAGGAGGAAAGATGAGGGTGATAAGGGGCCAGGTCCCAGACTAAGGAAGGCCCAGGCAAAGAAGGGTCCAGAGGTTGTCAGAAGGATTCACCTTCCAAAGAGGGAGCTAAGAAGCTTCTGGAAGTTTCTGAGAGAGGCGATACTACTACTGGTGGGTAGTGAGGACTAGCTGGACTCTGTGTGACTTCACAGGGACTAAGCTGAACCAGAATCCTCTAAACAGGCAGGCAACAGGGCCAGGCTCCTACTTGTCTATTCCACTCACCCTAGAATCAAGTGAATCCAACTCAGGCCAGGTTCCCTTGTAAAGGGGGCAAGGCCTGGGCATTGGTCCTAGCATTGACAAGAATATGTGTAAAAGGCTGTCCAGAACTAAGATAATGCTTTCTAAGGAAAAAGACTTTCTTCGTCTTTTTCAAGCCACTGCTCTAAAGATTCTTATCCTCCACCCACTGTGTTCCAGAATCAAGACAAAGAAGACTGTTCTCACAGAAACCCCCAGCTCTTCTTCTGAGTTCCAGATATAAACAGGAAACACTAATTGTGATCTTCAGTTGTTCACCTGCAGGAGTTAAGATGCAGGTGGACCTCAGGAGTCAAGATGCCCACAAGGCTTCTATCCTGAAAAACAAGACTATCCCAACGAGCACTGGGCCAGCGGTATCCTCCCTGTGGAGCCCAGTCTGACCCCAACACTGGTAGGCCCTCCTGCCACCCAGCCAGAAGGCAGGGCAGGAAGAAATCTGACCTGGGGATGGTCTCCCAAAACCTACCAACAGATGCAATCTCATAGGTGAGAATTATAGGTAAATCAAGAGGGTTATGCAAAAGCTTCTGCTTAGGGGAACAGGTGCTGGCCCCTGAAGGGACTTGCAGCCACTGGATAATTTTCTACATGGCTGTCTCATGAGGCCCATCAAGGTAACAAAAAACTGGTATTCAAAATGAGAAAAATGCCAGGGAAACTGGATGGATATGGAATGTAAGACTCGTGAGTAACCTGCATGTGCCTGGTTCTAGTTGGAATCAAGACGGTTGAGTAGGGCTAGCCTTTATGGCCTCATCCTCACCATGGTTGTAAGACAAAGATGCAGGCATAGAGCAGAACCTTGTCCTCTAGAGCCAGTAGGCTGTGGTTGAAAACACAAGGGGAGCAATGCATACTGCAGCCCATGCACCTGCACTTCTCTTTCATGATGCCCCTTCCTTCTCAATCAAGCCCTTTGGCTATTAGCTGGCCATAATGTGAGACTGAAATGGGTTAAAGAAAACAAATTCATATTTCTCTCAAAAGAAAGTATTAATAGGATACCAAATCAGGCATCAAAAACCTTCCAAGAAAGAAAAGCCTTAGATCTGCTTCCTTGGTAAATTCTACCAAATATTTAAAAAACTAGTTGAGTGAAATTAGCCTAACCCAGAGAGTCAAGGGTCAAATGTCTTCACTCATCTGTGGAGGCTGGAGCTAGACCCAGGCCTTTGTGAAAGGTGGTCAACTCTCATGTATTAAACCCAGAAAAGGTGTAGTAACATACAAATTAGGGCATTCAGAGAGATGTATCGGGAAGGAGGGGGGACAGGGCGGGGGAAGGGGAAGGGTAGGAAAAATAAATAAACAAATAAATAAAAAGAACTGGGAATGTAAAAAAAAATAAAAACAAACAAAAAACAAAACAAAAAAACTAAAACCAATTCTTTCCAAAAACTGAGGAGGAAGAAACATTTTGCAACTCACTGCCCTAATACCAAAATCAAAATCAGACACTTAAAGGAAAACCATGGAGTTTTCAATAAAAATTTAGTAAAATGCATTCAGAAGCATATTAAAAAGATTACATATCAACCAAGTGGAATGCAATGCAAGGTTGGTTTAACATCCTTTTTCAATGTAATGCACCACAATAAAATGAAGAAAATGTGACCATCTCCACTGATGCAGAAAAAGTATCTGACAAAATTCGACACCCTTTCAAAACACTAGATAAAGTAGGAATAGAAGGAAACTACCTCAACATAATAAGAGATATATATGAAAACCCCATGGCTAACATCATACTTAGAGGTAAAAGACTGAAAAATTTCCCTCTATGACAAGGATGTTTACTCTCACCCTTCTATTCAACACGGCAGTGGAAGTTCTAGCCAGAGCAATTAGGAAAGAAAAGTAAATAAACGGCATTCAACCTTTTTTAGACATGATACTTTAACATGTGGAAAAACCTTAAAGATTTCACCAAAAAATAGGGTAATAAATGAATGCAGCAAAGTAGCATGATACAAAATCAACACATAAAACCCGTTTCCTTTCATACATTTACAACACTCTGAAAAGGAAACTAAGGAAACAATTTAATTAAAAATAGCACCAAGAGTAATGATATACATAAGAATTAGTTTAGCTAAGGGGGTGAAACTCTAGTACACTACAAACCACAAGACATGACTGAAAGCAAGGCATAAATCAATGGGAAGAAGTCCCAAATTCATGGACTGGAAGACTTGATATTAAGATTTCAATACTACCTAAAGTGATTTATAGATTTGATGCATTCCTTATCAACATTCCAATGCTTTTTGGAAAAATAGAATTTTAAAATTTATTACAAAGCTACAATAATCAAAACAATGCGATACTGAAAGACAGACATATACACAAATGGAAGAGAAGTGTCCAGAAATGACCCTTCACATATATGATCAAATGATGTTTGACAAGTGCGCCAAGAACATTCAATGGAAAAAGGACAGTCTTTTTAACAAATGTTGCTGGGAAAACTAGGTATCTATACATGAAAGAATGAAACTTGACTCCTACCTGATAATATACACAAAAACGAACTCCAAATGGATGAATAGCAATGAGGGAAGTAATGCATTGATTGGTAAAGCGCTTGTCTAGCATATGCAGGTCCATATGTTTGATCTTAAGTACTGAGAAAAACAAAACAAATCTGGATGAAAGACCTAAATGTAAGAGTTAACACTATAAAACTCTTAGCTGAAAACAGAGAGGAAAATCTTTGTGATATTGGATTTGGTAGTGATTCTTGGATATGACACCAAAAGTACAAGAAACAAATGAAAAAACAGGCAAGTTGGATGTTATCAAAATTAAACTTTTAGGGCTGGAGATACTATCTCAGTGGTGGAATACTTGAACAGTAAGCCTGAGGTCTTAGATTCAATCCCTAACAATGGAAAATAAATAAGTAAATATTAAACTTTTGTACATCACAGGACACTATTACAGAGTAGAAAGGCAACCCACAAGAGAAAATATTTGCAAACCAATAAAAGACTGACATCCTTGATATTTAGAATAGAGAACTTGTAAAACTCAACAAAAACCCAGTTCAAAAACAGGCAAAGGGTGCTGGAGCAGTGTCTCAGAGATAGAGCACTTGCCTGGCATATATGAGGACATGAGTTCGATCCCTAGCACAACATACACAAGTGGTACTGGAAGAACAAAAACCAGATGAAGCAATAAAATTGACTTTTGCTTTCTCTCTCCCTTAAAAAACAAAACAAAACAAAACAAAACAAAAAAAACTAAAAGCAAACAAAAAAAATAGGAAAAGGAGTTGAATAGACAAATAGACAATAAACATATAAAAATATATTCAACTTTTTTAGGAAATGCAAATCAAAACCACAATTACACACTACTTCACATCCATTAGGATAGCTATTATCTAAAAAAAAAAAAAAAGTAAGTATTGATGAATATGGAGAGAAACTGGAACCCTAGTGCACTGTTGGTTGGAATGTAAACTAGTACAATTAAGGGAAAAGTTTGGTGGAAACTGAAAATATTTTAAAATATTAAAAATACAATTACTGAGGGGCTAGAGTGGGGCTCAGGGGTTAACAGTGCTTGCCTGGCAATGCTCAAGTACGTGCGCGTTTGCACCATGAACACAAGTGTTGACGAAACAAAGGCCGCATAAAAAAACTAAATAAAAGTTGATTCTCTCTCTTTCTTTCTCTCTCTCTCTGTGGAAAACAACAACAGCAGCAAAAAACAACAGAAAAAAACAAAAAAACAAACAACAAAAACAAAAAAAACCTACACAGCTGGGGCTGGAGCAGTGGTTTAGCAGTTATAGCATTTGCCTGACACACACAAAGACCCAGGTTCAAACCCCAGCACCACATACTTAATTAAGCATTGGAGAAACAAAGACTGGGTGAAAAAACAAATAAAATTGATTCTCTTTTTTCTCTCATTGTTCCTTTCTCTAAAAAAAAGTTATACACACACACACACACACACACACACACATATATATATAAAATTTATTTACCATAACATCTATCAACTGTACTTGTGGGTATATACTCCAAAGAATTGAAAGCAGGAACACAAATGAACATTTGTTCATAGCAGTATTATTCACAATAGGCAAAATGTGGAAGCAACCCAAGTATCCACTGATAGATGAATGGAGAAGGAAAATGTGGTATATATGCAATGGAGTATTATTGAGTCTTAAATTATTCCTGGACCTGGTCCAGTCCACCAGAAGATTGAAGCAGTTTCATGGGCTTCCCTGCTTTGCCCATGGCTGCCTTCACCTTCTTTGAACCTCCCAAGCTTTGCTCAGTCCCTGGTAGTGCTAGAGCAACACCTGTTACATCTGCCTAGAAAGTGATACCTTAATCTGAGAGGTTAGGCCACACATTCCTAGGGGGACAGAGCCAGGTGTTGTCTGAAAGATGGCTTCCCAGATGCCCTGTTCCACACCATAGAACCCAAACACAAGTTTTACTAAGACTTTGATGCACCCTCAGCACATAAAACACTTCCTTTCATTGAGGAGTCACCTACCTTGATGATGACACGCTGGTCAGATTGGTCCTCCAGGATACTGTCTGTTGGGTAGGACTCGATCTGCTGTCTGATGGCAGAGGCAATGGCTGGTACAAATGTGAGTGGGTTCAAATCCAGGTCATCACAAAGGATCTCTGAAAACATCTCAGGGGTCATAAGCTTCTCTGAAATCAAGAGAGCAGGAAGGCATCACCATAGATTTATAGGGCCTCACCACAATATATTCAAGCTTAGCCTTCTTGGACTGCTCCCTCTCTGCCAAATTTCCCCAAATGCAGATATGGATGAATGGGAAACTGAGGGGGACCCACCAGGAAACTGGAAATGAAGGAGCAAGCACATGACAAATATCCCTTTCTTTTGGTCCTCATCCAGCAAATATTTCTTCCTCCATGTTCCTAGATTTTTCCCCCCAGTGGAACAACTTATAAAACCAAAACCAGAGTATAATCTCACCACCAGGACCTGGTATAGTCAAGATCCAGAACATTTGTGTCACCACTAGGATCCTTCATGTTACCCTTTTGTAGCCACCTTCCACTCCCTCCTCAACTCATGGCAATCACTGATCTCCATTTCTATAATTTCATTACTTCAAGAATGTTACATAGAGCTGGAGCAGTGGCTCAATGGTTATGGCACTTGCCTGGCATGTGCGAGAACACGGGTTCAAACCCCAACACCATGTACATAACCAAGTGACTGAGCAACAAAAGCTGCATGAAAAACTAAATAAAAAAAATTGACTGTCTTTCTCACTGTCCCTCTCTCTTAAAAAAAAAAAGTTATATAAATGGAATCATACAGTATATAACTTTTGGGGATCTTTTTTTGAGAAAGGTATATGCATCACCAAAACTGGCTAGGGATTACTTTTTTTCATTTAACAAAATTCTCTGGAGATTCATCCAGGTTGAGGTTTCTTTTTATTGACAAGTAGCATTCCATGGTATAGAAGGATCACATTTTGTTTATTCATCCATCTAAAGGTATCTGGGCTGTTTCTAATTTCTGACACTTATGAATAAGCAACTATGAATATTTGTGTGTAGGCTTTAGTATAAACAGAAGTCTTCATTTCTTTGGGTCACATGTTCAGAAGTGAAACTGCTGGGTCACATGGTAGTTGCTTGTTTAGGTTTTTTATTTTTTTGGTTTTTTTTTGTTTGTTTTGTGTTTTGTTTTTTTTTTTTAGTGAGAGGGGCAGTGAGCGAGAGATAGAGAAAGAGAGAATTTTATTGAGTTTCTCACGTGGACTTTGTTGTTCTGACACTTTGCTGTGTCTGTGGAGCTGGGGTTTGAACCCATGCCCTAGTGCATACCAGGCAAGTGCCAGAACTGCTGAGCCATCTCTCCAGCTTGCATGTTTAGTTTTTAAAAGAAACTTTCAAATGATAAATAATATGGCAGAGCTTGGATCTGGAATGTCCTCCAAAGGCCCAATAAAAGCTTGGTCCCTAGTTTGGTCTTACTGGGAGATGGCAGAAACTTTAAGAGTGGGGCATGTTCATCTATGAATATGGAATAATGAATCCCACCATTATGTGTAATTATAATCCATCAATTAGAAAAATGCCAAAAGCGAGGGATAGGGGGAGGTTTTTAGACTGCTGGGGGAATGACCTCAAAGGGACTGTGGGACCCTGCTCTCTTCCTTTCTCTTTTGCTTCCCAGTCACAAAGTGAGTGGCTTTTGCTCTACCATGCATGCTGTACTATCCCAGTCCCCAGACAACTGGACCAACCAATTATGGACTGAAACTTCTAAAACTCTGAGCCCAAATAAATCTTTTCTATGTTGATTATCTCAGTTTTGGTATAGCAATGGGAACCTAATTAATAGAAACTAAGACACAGGCCAGCTGAGATAAAGGGAACTCAGCAAAGGCAATGGGTGTAGCACCAGCAGTGGCCTGGTACTCATGGGCTGCAGTAGCTCTATGCAGTAGCTCATCTGCACTTGCACCATCTATACTCAATACAACCTCTTGGAACCTCTTGCCAATGACCTCCCTCACCAATGTATTTCCTCACCAGATGACCTGTGGGCCTTGGAAGACAGACATCTATTTAGCTTTCAAGGCTTATTCCCAGGGCTGGGCAGAGGCCCATGGGCTCAGATCTGGCACTCCTAAATGCCTGAGAATGGCCAAAGGAAGCAGCCTAAACCTAGAAAGCTCATGACAACCATACATCAACAGCTACTCATATTCTCCTTAAGAAATCCCCTCTGGGAGAAAAATACCATAAGCAAAAATGCAACCTGCCATGGAAACATCTACAGCAGGGGGAGTTTAAGGAAAGTAAGGCTCCTCAACTCAACAGAAAATTCTGCACTAATTATGAAGATGAAAGAAACAAGAGAGATAATTATAGTAAGTGGGGAAAAAAAAAAAAACTCCTGAAAATTCCAATACTTTCACTGTAACTACAACTATGTTAATATATGCACGCAGGGGCTGGAGCGGTGGCTCAGTGGTTTCGATGCTTGCCTGGCAAGCACGAGGACCCGGGTTCAAACCCCAGCACCACGTATACAACTAAGTGTTGGAGCAACGAAGGCCATGTGAAAAACTAAATAAAGTTGTTTCTCTCTTTCTCTGTCTCTCTCACTGTCCCTCTCTCTTTAAAAAAAAAAAAAAAAAAAAAAAATATATATATATATATATGCACGCAGAAGTCACCAAAAAAGAAAAGGCAAATCTAAAAATATTAATAATGAGACCCTGGTGATTTTAAACTTTTACCCATTTAAAACTGATATTCAATACTTCTTGTCTGAAGATATGTAATATGATTATTAAAAAAACACCTGATAGAAGGGCTGGGGTCTGGCTTAGTAGTAGAACATTTGCCTACCATGCATGAGGTCCTAGGTTTGATCCCCAGCATCACAAGAAAAAAACAAAAAAGTCTCACAAATTTAGGGAAAAAATAAAGAAGAAAATAAACACAGAATTCTCCTTCTTAGATGGGAGAAGAACCCTAAACATTCTAGGGCAAGTATCTTTCCAACCTGTCTACATTTACATGAACAGAGTTATGTTGGGATAGTAGAACTCTAAGAAGAACTGGCATCTGGCCACAACTTAAGGATGTCTGAAGATGTGAGGAAAGAGGTATGAGGACACATGTGACTTTATGAAAGAGTAGGGTGTGGAACAGGGCTGAAGGGAAGGTGTGGGGAGGGCCAGGTGTTTAAACCAAGTTTGAGTAGCATCTTTGTCATTTGGGGACTGGAAGCCCATTATGCCAGGGCCCTGGAACCATCCAACCATACCTAATGAAGGAGCCCGAAGCTCATATACTGTTAAAGTTTGAATATGGTTTGTCCTCATCAAAACTCATTGTTTTAGTCAGCTTTTTTGCTGCTGTGACTAAAAGACCTGACAAGAACAACACAGAGGAGGAAATGATTATTTTGGGGCTCATGGTTTCAGAGGTCTCAGTCTACAGACAGTAGACTCCATTCCTTGGGGCCTGAGGTAAGGCAGAACCTTAAGGTGTTAAGAGTGTGGTGGAGGCAAGTGGCTCAGGGCACTGAAATCAGGAAGCAGAGAGAGAGATTCCATTCACTAGATACAAAATATATACCCAAAGATACACTCCCAGTGACCTACCTCCTCCAATCATACCATATCTATCAGGCTTCTGTTAATCCTTGTCAGAGGATTAATTCACAGGGGTTAAGGTTCTCATAACCCAATAATTTCACTTCAAACCTTGCACAATCTCAAACATGAGTTTCTGGAGGATATCTAACAACTAAATCCTAACATTAGTGCAGTAGGGTTGGGAGGTGGGGCTTAGTGGGAGGTGTTTAGGTCATAAGGGTGGAGCTCTCATGAATTGATAAGTACCTTTTTCCAGTAAGTTCTCACTATTGTGAGACTGCAAGAGTGGATAGTTATTAAAAAAAAAAAAGTTCACCCCTTGTTTGGTCTCTTTCACATATCCCCACCATAAGTTCAAGCAGCATAAGGCCCTCACTAGAAGCTGACCAGATGTATCTGCTTGATCTTAGACACACCAGTCTCCAGAACCATAAGCCAAAGTAGGCCTCTTTTCTTTATAAATTACCCACTCTCAGGTATTTTATTAGAGCAACTGAAAACAGCCTAGCCCACAAGGAATAAAGAACTGTGGCAGAACCAGGATGAACCCTGAGTTCACACTCTTGAGAACCATGCCACAATGCTCCGAATGTCAGGTCCAGAATCTACTTGACAGGTTACTGGTGGGAAAAGGAGTTATTTGCACATAAGGTCTTACCCAAACTGACCACCAACATACCATTCATGTTCCAAGTAAAGGCGTCTCGCAACTTCTGCCCATCAATCTCCATGTCCAGCCGGATGGGCACCAGCACCTCAGGTTGGGATGCATTCTCATGGATTACAGCTGGGTCATGATCATCAAAGCTGAAAGTGAAATGTCAGTCAGCTAGGGCACCAAGCACCCCTGTGATTATGAGTTTTCTCTGCACTATTGGTTACTATAAATGTGGCTGGAGGAGAATGGCTACTTCTTATAAGCACTTGTCACCTAACAATGAGACAGCACTGATAAGTGAGTCTAGCAGAGGTCCCAAGGGCAAAATCTAACGGGAGCAAGAGGGGACATAATGACAATGTTAGCCTGTCTGTGGCCAATGATGCTTCAGGGTAGAGCTGCACACTTCACGGATGCACAGGAAAGGGACAGGAAACTACTGACCTGGGCAATGGAAGAAGATCTAGATATACTCTGATGGGAGATTTAAGCCCCCAAAGAGTTAGGATATTCATAGAAAACTGTGGGAAAGGAGAAGAGCATTTCCAAGCAAAGGCCAAGAGGCAGGAAAATGAGAAACTGGCAAGGGAGCAGCAAACAGACTGCTAAAAGCAGAGAGAACATATCGGGGAGTAGCTCTGGGGAACACCACAATGCTAAGGGAGTCAAAGTGATGACAGCTCTCCATCTCAGGATGAAAATCTAGCCCCTGCCCTGAGGGAGCCCCAGGAGGGTTATGAGCAAGGAAGTGACACATTTTAGGAAGATAAAGAGGGAAGAGACAGTTCAGGCACACTGGTGACTTAGGGGAAGCCTAAATCATCTTCTGAAAACGGAGAGGACTGAGAACTGCCTTCACAGACTAGAGAAACAGACAAGCGAGAACACTTTTGATTGCCAGGTACAAGTGCTCTGGGAAACACAGACAAGGAAATGGGTAGGTAATCCATAGGCAGGATTACCTATCACTTGAAAGGGGGGGACAACATTCAAATAAGACATGGGAAGGAAGTGGGAGGGAGACGCAAAGAAAGGTAGGAAGGAAAGAAAGAAGGGAAGAAGGGGAAAAAGGAGGATGGGTTAGGTGATGATGAGCCTTGCAGATGCTTTTGGAAGTGAGCTCCAGCAGAATAAACTGCAGGGCACAGCCCTGGATGATGTGAACACAGCAAAGAGGTCGATGGTTCTAAGGCCAGGTGAGTGAGGCACAGCAGCAACACCAGGCCCAGCAGCCCCCAAGTGAACCCCTACCTCTGCTCTGAGTGTGACTGGAAGTCTGGAGGATTCTTTGAGGAATGACAAAATCTGCCCAAGCAGAGGCCCATGCTGACTGCAGAGCCAAAAATCCAACAGGGAGATGAGGAGCAGCTATTGCAAATTCCCATGAGACTTGACAGGAAGAGAGGGCCAAGGGTAGCCCGATTCCAGAAACTCAGAGGTTTGTGTAAGTAGTTATCTGCCAAGATCAGACTTGTGGTATGAGAAAAAGGAAGGAGATAAGAAAAGAGTGCTAGGCTTGTGGCCTGAGCAAGGGGAAAGATGGACGTTAAGCCTCGTAATGGAGGAGTCTGCAGTAGCAAGTGCATGGCTAAGGACATGAGGGTGGTGGTCAGGAGAGGTCTGAGCCTCAGAGACAAATATGGGTATGGGAGCCTAAAAAATGTTTCCCAGGATATCTATGTCTTAATCCCTAAAATCTGTGACCATTACCTCAGGTGCTCCCTGCTCCCCCCACCCCAAAAGGAGCCTGCAGATGTGACTAAGCAAAGGATCCTGAGAGCAAATTGTCCAGCTGGAAGTCAGGGGAAAACAGTCTTTCAAGGAGGATGAGGCAGCAATGTAGCATGTTGGGAAAATCACAATGTCAAGGTAGTGTTTCTTTAGAAAGGAGACTAAAAGTCACTGGGGAATAGAGGAATCTACATAGCAGCATTTCCTCACCAAAGGGGGAAAGTTCTCTTCTTGTCCCGGCCCATGCGATTCCTGTTGATGGTGGTGGAACATGGCACAGCATCCAGATGATGGGAACTGTTGGGCAGGGTGGGCACCCACTGGCTATTCCTCTTGGCCTTCTGCTCCCTGGAGAGATACAGGATAAAGCACCCCTACCCTGTTAGACTAAGAGTTCAATTCTGCCCACCAGTCCTATACTCATGAACATCTGCTACACTGCTACCAGGTTCCAAGCTCCTGTGGACAATGTCTGTGCACACTACTCTACATGACTCTGTTCCTTAGGCTTTCACCAGCACCTAAAAGTACCTGAATAAGAGGAAGGGTGCACAGGAGCATCAGACAAAGCCTAGAACATGATTTGGCTGTTAAACCAAAGCTATGGCTCTGTGTTAACCCTGGCTCCCACAGAAGTATGTCCCTAATAATGGTAAGGGGCACGAGAAGGATACTTTCCAGAGGGGTGGACACTGGAGAGGAGCTTTAAACACTGAGTCAGGGATTCACTGCGCAGAGGAAAGGGTGCTTAAGACAAAGTGCAGGAGTAGTAGGGATGAGAGTGCTATGAGCACTCAAGGGAGGGGACAGAGGCTGAAGGCAGAGCAACCCCCATCACTGGGTCTCAAGAGCTCTGAGAGAAACTGACTTACCCAGCACACAGCTGGGAATCCCCAGGGTCAGAAGGGAGAGATATGATCAAACTGTGATTTTTTTTTTTTTTTAAAGATGGGGTATCTCACTAATGTACCAGCTGGGTCTCCTGGGCTCAAGTGACCCTCCTACCCCAGCCTCCTGAGTAGTTGGGATCATAGTCTTGAGCCCAGGAGATCATGATTTTAGATGTGCCAGCCTGAGGTGGACTGGACAAGGCTTCTGGCCTCTGAGCTTTCAGAGCAGTGGAGGTAAAAAGATGGTGACTCCCAAGATAACTTAAATAACTCATGTCCCACGAAGGGCTCACTCTTTTCTCCAAATTCCAGGTGCTTTCACTACTAGAAAAATTCCCAAAGCTATTTTACAACTAAGCTCCAGTACTGGCTTAGACAGACAAGAGCACTGAGTTTCTTTCGGTGCTCTGTGTATTCATCTTTCCTGGCAAGAGGGTGAACAATTTGACGGCAATAACTGTGTTGTTCACCTTTATATCCCCAATAACACCTTTATGTCTGTACAAATGGCTCCTGCGATAACTGCTTCAGTTGACAACCACTTGACAGCACTCTCTAAGGAGCAACATGGGGGAAGCAGTACACAGGCCTCCTTCCCATGGGTGGTGGAGGGCAAAGGCAGCAGCCAAGGCCTGCATAGGCCCTGGGCCCTTTAATTCTTTTTTACTTCTGAAGCTGGAGCCTCTTACATTTCCCATGCTGAGGTCTGGGATCACACCTTGAAAGAGGATAGGTGCAAGGAGGAACTTACAGAACCCACTCATCTTAACCAGACAATGCAAGTAATGTCTCACATCACAGACATGCCAAACATAAAAAAATTGACACAGTCATACACAGAATGTGAGAATCTAAGTCATGAATTCCATCCTTGCTCCCATGTAAGATCTTCCCAGGGGCCCCATGAGGGGGCATTCAGCCTCTGCCCAAACTGACCAGCAATGGGTCAGGGAAGCTGCCAGGTCCCTTGTCAGGCTGACTGAACAATGTGGAGTCAGTCAAAGCTGCTCTGCTTGAACTTCTGCCACCCCCCTACCCGTCATCCTAAACTCCAGGCTAAAAGGATTCTACTCACTCAGCTGGCCCTCATATGACATGATCATCATGACTCTGTTTACTACTCCATAAAAGGTTTCCAGCTGACATGTGAAAACTTAAAAGTGCTGTCCATATGTACATAATTTCCTTCTATGACTTCCTGGTAAGGTCAAGCCATCTTTATGGTTTTACCACATCCCCTAAGGGAAAAAAAATCTGCCAAGCACACGTCTACAAAACTGGTCAGGCTGGACACATGCCACTTTTCTTGGGGAGAATCATAAAAACAATTCAATAGCAGAGTTCAGAAAAAAATCTAGAAAGAAATGACTTTCCACAACCACATCACTCTAAACAACAGTCCTTTTTTCCTTTTAGTGTTCTCTGCTTTTGTGCATATAAACACATTTTTTTCTTGAGAGATGGAAGCATGAACTAAGTAGGTACAATCTTGCATTCTGCATGTTTCACTGATGTGAGTCACTTCTAGGATGGCTGAAGAGTCTACTTAATATGACTGATAAAGGTCACATTCTAGTCCATTCAGGTGACTTCAGTTTCCAATTCCTGGTCCTTCTATAAGGCTGGACACTAAATGGCTCCATAGTCTCCATTATTATTCACAACCCTCCAAAGAACATCTCTGTACATATAATGGGTTTATTTATTCATTTTGTTCTTTTAAATTACTTTTCCTTCTTTCTTTTTTTTTAAAGAGAGAAGACAGTGAGAGAGAAAGAATCAATTTTATTTTTGTTTTACATGTGGCCTTTGTTGCTCCACCACCTCGCTGTATACATGGTGCGTGGGTTCAAACCTGCATCCTTGCACATGCCAAGCAACTGCAGTTACCGCTGAGCCACCATTCCAGCCCCTTAAATTATTTCTTTAGGACAAATTCCCAGGGAAGAAACTAATGAACCAGCAAACAAAAGAATGTTTTATGTTATAATTAATGCTTTATAAAAAAGGTTATACTCATCTTTAGAGCTATCTCTAGCATGCAAGTATGCCAGCTCTATCATACCTGCCCCAATTCATTATTGCTAGGTTTTCTTTTTTATTTGAATTTATAAAGTACACATGAACACCTAAGGATATAGCTCAGAGCATGTGCTTAGCATGTGCAACGACCTGAATTTAATCCTCTGCTCCCCCCAAAATAACATCATACATGAGGGCAACTGTCTTCCAGTGTTTGTTTACTCAACAAACCAGGTCTGAACCATCCTTTATTTATTTATCTATTGGGGGCTGAGGGGCATATAGTTCAGTGGTAGAGCATGTGGTCACAAGGCCTTGGTTTCAATCCCAGCACCACCAAAACAAAACAAAACAAAACAAAGCAAACAAAACAAAACAAAAAAATCCCAATCTACTGAGTTGAATATCCAAGCTTAATTTTTTTTTAATACATCTGAATGTATAGACTCTAAATAAAACACACTACATTTCCAATTACTTTTTTTGTTTCTTTTATTTAGAGACTGGGTCTTGCTAAATTGTTTAGACCCTCACTAAATTGCTGAGGCTGATCTTGAATTTGCAATTCTTCTTCGTGAGCCTCTGGAGCCAATGGGATTGCAGGCAAGTGCACACCACACCCAGCTGTAAATAATACTCTTTTAAAGGTTCTAAGCTTTTTAAAGACAAAGAGTCAATTTTATTTATTTATTTTTTCTTTCTTTTTTTTTAAAAGAGAGCTGGAGGTGGTGGGGCGGGAGGGAGAGAGAGAATCAATTTTATTTATTCATCTTTTTTTTGGTTCTCCAACACTCAGTTGTGTGTGTGGTGCTGGGGTTTGAACCCGAGTCCTTGCACATGCCAGGCAGTGCTCTAATTGCTGAGCCATCACTCCAGCCTGGTTCTAAGATTTTATACATTCAAATATGTCGTTTGTTTTTTTGTGTGAGTTTATCTGAGCC
Organism: Aplodontia rufa; assembly: GCA_004027875.1. Classification (NCBI taxonomy): domain Eukaryota; kingdom Metazoa; phylum Chordata; class Mammalia; order Rodentia; family Aplodontiidae; genus Aplodontia; species Aplodontia rufa. Next base: position 6,111 of record PVKS010003321.1, on the reverse strand, counting down.
ACTGCTTTTCTGACAAATGAGTCCCATGTTCAAAGCATTCCTAGCCATCCTCTAGAATACAAGAGCTGGCCTATGTTTCTTAGGAATTCCAAAGATAAAAAAGAAACTTAGACACCCAACTAAGACAACTATATGCTCAATGAATAAAGTGTTGAAAGATACTTCAGTTCAACTTCATGAACCCAACCTGTTCTTGAATATGAGAAGAATCCCTGCAGGTGTCCCTGGGTGAGTAACACATTACCTGAGGTAGGTGGGGGGCTCTGTGCTGATGGACACAGCCTTGTACTTCTCATCGTTGCCATCCAGAATCTCTTCCACTTCTGAGGCTTTTAACAGAGTCACACTGGTGGCCAGGGTGGTATATCCATGATCTATAAGTGGAGAGACACCACTGCGGTCACCCTGCAGGCAGTGGCAGCAAGCAGCAACCAGCCAATTGGATACAGCACATCAAGTTCCTCACATGCAGGAGGTGGGAAAAGCAAGATGTCAAACTCACTACTGCTGAATGCTGGCCTCTTCCAAACGGGCAATCTGGATGGAGGGCTTTATTTAGAAGTCCTACTGAGTAAAGCCTCCACTGGGATTGAATTGGACTAATTTGCCCCCAGAGCACTAACTCAGGGGCAAAGGAGTAGTTGAGACAGCTGCAGCACTAAGGGCTACATTGAAGTTCATGGGGACTCAAGAAAGCTCCAGAGTAACACCTCAATGGGAAGAGGTCTGATACCACCACAATCTATAACATGAAGCAAGGTGGAGAGATGGAATGAAAGATGAGCAACACTTTTCTTTTAAAACAAGAGCCCAGAGAGTTGGAAAGAGCTGATTCATACCAAACAGGAATTCCTGTCCCCAAGCCAGCACAGTCATGCTATTTGGAAAACAGGACAGATTCTAGGCAACTTGACCTCTAGCTCTTACAGGGAATCTTGGTCAAGAAATGCTACCTGTGTGTGGGCCCAGTCTGGTCTCTCCTGGAATCAATTGGTTATGGGGAAGGTATCTTCAAAGCACAATGCAGAAGCATCACCAAGATTTTACCAGGGACATGCAGATGGAAAGGCAAAGCTAGGGAGTCACTGCATTAGTGACTGATGCTCTACTTGGGGCAGAAGAAACAAAAAGGAAACTGTTTTAAGCAAGTGAGTGGAAATGTTATAACAGCAAATAAACAGCTCTGGCTCCTGCGTTAAAAGAACCCCAAGTTTGCCTACAGTGAACAAAACCACAGCAGCACCTACAGACACAACCGAACAGGACAGATGGCAAAGCAACACACACACAGACACACACACACACACACACACACACACACAGACACACACACAAACACAGTGCTCCCATCCCCCGTGCACACACACATGAACACACCCAGGCTCAGGGCAGCTCTCTACAAGGTGCCATTGCCAAGTGGGAAGCAGTTTTGCCATCTGTCAAATGGCTCACTGCATTCATACCCAAATGTCCCTGTGGATGTGTCTTCCAATGAAGCCACCAGAATGTCTAAATAGCTTATTTGCCAGAGCTGCCGTGGCCTGAAGCATGCTGGTTTCACTAGTATCAGGCAGCCCACCTAGTAAGCCCCAAGCACATGGCAGGCCACATTGAGCTGGGACATGCACATGAATTTAGCACACTGGCTGTTGGGAGGATGAAGTGCTATGGGATGAATGTGCTCTGGGAGACAAGCGGTGAAAGCCCCAGAGCGGAGTGGGGACTGGGACCACCACCCGCCACTAGGACTGCATGGAGGATGACTATGGCAACATGCCCACGGCAGATGGCAGAGCATTGCAGCATTCCTAAAACGTTTTGAGACCAACATGTCTTCACAGCACCTGCTACTGTCCCGGCCCTGGTCCCTCAACCCCTGCTGGCTCAGCTGGAAATACCTGACAATGGACAACCAATGATTCTCTTGGCTGCACTCTCACCTGAGCTGCATGTGGGCTTGTAGGGCAGCCCTGCACATGGGATGCTCCCTGCTTCACTAAGGTCAAGGCTGCAGTGAAGACACTGGAGTGAAAACGTTTTATCTTCATGACATAAGCGAGTGGTTTTGAAACAGGTTTACAAACCCTCGTGAAGACGCACCCTTAGTGTTAGGTTTTGTTTTTTTACCATGTGACGATGCAACTATTTTCTTCCTCTCTTCCACAGTGGCTAGTCGCCTCCAGAGTGAGGGGTATCTCTTGTACAGAGAACCTCGGAACATACGGAGGTAGTTTCCCACCTATGAGGTAAAGCAACAAGGCTCATTATGAGGGTCATTATCTCCTTGGGGAAGGAGAGGGTCCTGGCACATAGAGTATCTGCTGGATTGAGTGTTCCACAAACAGGTCTCAAGGCGGACCTTGGGCGCCAAGCTTTCAGCAGCAATAAAGCACATTCTGCTGACATCAAGGGTTCAACAGCAGTGCACATCTGGCCCACATCTGTGCATCCTGACAACAGAACTAAGTTCCCAAGGGCCTGACCAGATGTCTACAAGGGAGGTAAGATGCCCAGAGCTTAGGAAGATGACCTCAGAACTTAGCAAGAAGCTCATGGTGATTTGATTTTGGAATAAGGATTTCTAGCACTTTTCAGAAATGTACAACTGCTTTGACCTTCTTTTATCTTAAGAAGCAGACTTTGATATTTTTATGATGTAATAAACACCAAAAAAAGTCTTAATTTTAGACAGATGCAGGATAATTTCCCCACGGCTTGTGTTGCTGTGTTTAGTAACAAAACACAAACTGGGGATACCAAAGGAATTTTCCAGAGTTTAAAAAGCATTCACTGATCATTACCACCCCAAACAATAGCTTCAGTTTTTACCAAATACTTAAAAGTATGACTTTCTTCATGTAAAGAAAGCTAGCCCTAAGGTTTATCTAAAAGAAACCTATGGTCTCACCAACTTTCCACAGATGGGGAGCCAGGTGCTAGTTTCACCTGCACAGTTGCTTAGCAACTCTGAACTTTGCCCACAAATGTTCACTTCTATTATTTCTCCCAATCTATCTACCCAGAATAGTATTTATTTATTTAATAAAAGTGTATTTCTCTATTTTTCATAAAGGAAAGATCAACAACCAGGGCTCTTAAACACCACGAGAAGAGCAGCCACAGTGTTCCATGTAGAGAACACAGACTCCTTGTTGCCATTTAGCATGTATGTTGTTACCATACAAGGGTAAGCAGAGTTTCCATTAGGTTTTTGAAAATACTGGTCCCCATGATTACCCTGAAGGTCCTGCAGGATTCTCAGACCCTAGACCCCTCCCAAAGTCCCTTCAGAACTTAGAATAGCAGATGTTTGCCTTCCTGGCTTTGTCCTGAACGAGGCTTTGCCCTCTCTGGATCCAGGTTTCCTAAATGTAAAATGAAGATGCTGAGATTTCTTTTCTTTTAACTTTTATTTTTTATTTTAAGAGAGAGGGACAGTGAGAGAGAAGGAGAAAGAGAGACAGAGAGAAAGAGAATCAACTTTTATTTAGTTTTTCATGTGGCTCTGGTTGCTCCGACACTTCTTTGTGTATGTGGTGCTGGAGTTTGAAACTGCATACTTTCACATGCCAGGCAAGCGCCGAACTGTCAAGTCACTGCTCCAGCCCATAGACTTCAGATTTCTTAAGAATTCTCTAGAGGGCCCTGGAGCAGGGGCTCAGTGCTTACGGCACTTGCCTTGCATGCACAAGGATGCAGGTTCAAACCCCAGCACCACATATACAATGAAGTGTCATGGCAACGTAAGCCACATGAAAAACTAAATAAAACTTATTCTCTCTTTCTCTCGTTCACTGTCCCTTTCTCTCTTTAAAAAAAATAAACAAAATTTTAAAAAGAGTTCATTAGTTCTATTGACTCTGGCTTGGTATATCTAGCTGTCTGCTGGTGGGAGAACAGAGACACATATAGCAACTGCAGACACACTTCAATGGCAGCTCCATGATTTCACACAGAGGCACTACCTAATTGCTGTGGCCAACCTACCTCTCTGAATACAGTGCCTGTTTTCCAAGGGGAAGGGGGTCAAGGACTATCCATTTAATATTATCACAGGAGCTACTGGGTAACATACGATGACCCTGAACACTTTCTTAAATTCCAAAGATCTTATGACTTTAAGTTGGGCCAAAAAGAGTAAATCACCTCTCCATTTGGGTCTCAGGTTGAATATTCTCATTTAAAATAGGGAAAAACAGGAGGGAAGGGACTGAAAGAGAAAACTGAAGTTAGCTTACTAGAACCTAAAATGCACTTGGGGTTGATTTTTAGAGACCATCTAGTCTAAACATCTTATTATTCACCAGCTGGGGATACAGCTTAGTGCCAGAGCATGTGCTTAGCATATACAAAGTCCTGGGATGGATCCCAAAAGAAAAAAAAAAAAAAAAGGAAAAAAAAGTGGCATGGAGGAAGAGCAGGGCTATAACTAATCCTCCAGTGGTTCTTCCCACCTGGCAATGTGCTGCTTCTCAAATGCCCCAGCAAATAAATGAGAACTTTCCTTTAAAAATACTACCTTTTCAGAGTTCAGGCCAAACAGATTACCTTCTCATTCATTAGATCTGGTAAAGATTTCTTTAAACTACCTGCCCAATATCACATACTGATACTCAACTGTCTTTTACATCCTACATTTATACAGATATCTATGGGCCTACAAAAACCATTCTGAGCTGTGGAGATGGACAGGCCATGGCTCCATGTTCTCAGCACAGCCATCTTGGAAAAGCAGTATTTAAAGTGACAACATGGGGAGGCTGGAGCGATGGTTGGAGTGCTTGCATGACATGCATGAGTACCTGGGTTCAAACCCCAGCACCACATACATACACAAGTGGCAGAGAAACAAAGGCCAGATGAAAAAACAAATTTATTATCTCTCAAAAAAATAGAAAAGTAAAGTGACAACACGCAAGGTTTATTGCATTCTGCCCTTCTTGTTTTATTAAAAAACTGAAGAAAAACGGAAACATTAAAGTTCTGATGAGACAGCAACGTTCTCATAACTTGATACAGCAGGACAAGAATTATGGGGGCGTCCTGAAAACCTCAGTGTGACCATTATGAGCTTTCATTCATCACACTGTTCAATTGTCAAAAAACAAAAAATAAAAAATAAACATGAATGAAATGTTGGTGTATGATATTGAAAATTGCTCAAGGAGAGGTAATCCTTGGCATTTTGTAATGACTTTAGCTCTCCAGGGCTTGCACTTAACCTCTTTACATGAAAGACTCTACTGCTTGACATCTGTACATCTGAATTTTATATCCATAATTAAAAAAGAATATAAAGAGCTGGCATGCTATTGTATGTCTCTAATCCCAACTAAGATTGGGATTAGAGACATACAATAGCTAAGGCAGGAGAATCTTGAGTTCCAGATTGGCCTGAGCAACATAAGAGACTACTGCCTCAAAAAAACCCTTTTTTAAAAAGAATATAAAATAGCTGGGGACTGTCATTACACCTAAAAGGGATAGATAGACACAATCTGTAAAAAAATACATTCATAGAAACCTCCAGTAAAGGGCCAGTTGTAGAGTTTTCCTAAAATCAATCGTCCAGTTGATTCAACAAAGCCTTGCCACTTCTAGTGAAGGATTAAAGATCCTTAGGATTTCCCCCCTGTAATAATTCAGGATCAGTTCAGAGATACTCAAAGTGTCAATTGCTTCTGAATTGCTGAATGATCTAATTCTAAACACTGGGGCCTTTCTACCCCAAAACAACCGTCCCAACCAGTTTCTCCAGATAAATAATGGTCAAAACACCTCCACCACACTGCTGGTGGGACTGCAAACTGGTTCAGCCACTATGGAAAGCTATATGGAGAATCCTCAAAAAATTAACGATGGAACCACTTTATGACCCAGCTATCCCACTCCTGGGAATTTTCCCCAAAGACTTAGAATCAGCGCGTATTATAGCGATGTGGCTTCATCAATGTTTATAGCAGCTCAATTTACTATAGCCAGATTATGGAACCAACCCAGATGCCCCTCACTTGACAAGTGGATACAAAAGCTTTGGTACATATATACTATGGAATACTACTCGGCCATTAGAGAGGATGATATTATGGCTTTTGAAATCAAATGGATGGA